>JAODLL010012362.1:0-27500 GCA_026546735.1 Forbesichthys agassizii | reverse complement strand
CACGGAAAACATCCGTGAGTATGCGCTGGGCAAATGTCCAGTGTTGTGAAATCCCCCCTCTCTATTGTGATTGCAGTTTAGTTGTGTATGTGAGTCATTTGAAAACGATGTGTTATTCTGTTAGGAAATATGGCGTCAAGGACTTGTTATGGTGTCTTTTTACCACATTGAGATAGCTTTTGTCCAGCCATTTATAGTGGAAGTGTGTAAGATCTTAGTCTGGTAAAACCATCCTGATACTGGAAGCCCTGCCTTTACTCTAGTTACTTTGCTTTAATAATCAGTCTAGGGAGGGAATAGAAACATTATTATTAAAGAACTATTGGCCATTATCCATTCAAGTAGTTCAGTTGGTGTCAATAGCTCAGCCGTCATTGGTCATATAGAATAAACATGTTTTGTCTATGGGCATGTTATGTGGTTGCACTGTAAGCCTACATACACCTCGCAGATATTGATCTTTGGTCCTTTCATATTGACAGCAAGTGTCTGGAGACTTTTTAACAAGAAGGAAGGTCAATATTTAAATGTTGTCAACCTTGGTTTCATTGAATAGGGTGATCTATGTGTTAGGACTTCATGCTTAGCCTGAAATGTGTATCTCCAATGAACAGTGGTGGTACAAACATCAGGTGCTAGCTAAGTTTTTGTTCCACCTATTCACTAAGCAAGCAATTCAGATGAATAAGTCAAATCAGTGAGTTATGGGGTGAAGCAAATAGGTGATTTTTACTCTCTGAATCTGGATTATCCAGCTCTGCAAATTACTTGTATTTGATTCAATTATTTTGCACCTAGTTATACACTTCAGAAATCAGTGCTGATTGTTTATTTTAAAATCTGCCGTGTTTTGGCACCAACAGACCACTGACTCTATCTCATCCCACTTTATATACAATATGTTTCAGTTCATATTCATGGTGTGACTTGTTTGTCACATGTAAGGAATACTAATTGAGAAGGGTACTACTAGAAAACTCTGGATAGGATGATGTTGATGAAATGCCCCATTCTATAAATGGGAAGAATTCTTTTTTTTTTCTCTTGCTGCTATGGCAACCTAAAAATGTAGGTCTACAGACATGAAAGAAGGCACCAAGGTAGATAATGAATAAAATTGAATTTATTGTATCTGGCACACAATTCATTGGGGTATTAGGAAGATTCTGGGTCCGTTTGGATGGGATGAAACGATCCCTGCACTACTCAAATAGGATTTTTTAATAGTGTGCATAGCAGTACTGTGGTTAATCATATGACAATGACACATTTACAGGCCTTTTTCTTTAGTTCTTCTATGTTTTAGTAGTAGGTGTCTAAAAATACTCTTTAACAGAGCTTTGTAGTGCAAGATTGCCCTAAATATATGATTTTTACATTATTTACAGCAATATGTTATTATATATATACTTGTTTGCACTATTATTTAAACATTTTTTACATGTTTTGTCTCTTTTTAATGTATTTATTTTTATTTGAATACATTTCTCAATACATTTCTTTGGACTAATTCTTTTTTTTTAATGCTTTTTTTTGTGTGTGATGACATCTATGGCACAAAGGGAATTCCTTGAAAGACATTCATATTGTATGCTATTTTACACAACACAAAAATGACCCCCTTTATTTCAAATGAAAAGGCCTGATGAATCCTGGGAATTGTTTGCTACAGTATCATGGGATTTGCTTTAGCTAAATTTGATAGGAATGCTTACAAATCTATGCAATGCACATACATAGTATACAGTATTTACAAATATATATATATATATATATATATTAGTCACATTACCAGGGCAACAGTGGCGCATAGGGTAGCACGGTTCCTATATGTGTCATTTAATAGTCTTTCAGATTCAGAGTCTTATTTGTGGCTTACATTTGTATTACATTTCTTCCTTCCAAAAAATAAATCAGTTCTCAGCAGTCTGGGGAATTAATGTTACATTTAGGAATACCTAGACCTCATTGGGGTGCCAGTGCTCAAGATTCGAGAGCACTCAGCTGTTTTACTGAACTGCGTCAGGCCATAATATCTTTGATGGAATGAGCTTCACCCAGCCCTCACCCCTTCTCTCTTCTCTCTCCTTCTCTGCTATCAGTGGCTCATTTTTGGCTGGTGTATGACGCCGCAGTCTTTGAACCGTAAATTAGGAGCTCGCCTCTGTCGCAACAGCTGTTAAACTGACACTGCACCAGCCACGGCTTTCCCCTCCCTTTATTTCTCTATCTCCTCCAACACATCTTCTGATCTTTGTGCTCCTCTCAAGAAAAGGATTGTGTGAACTAAAGGCTTCTTTCTGTCTTAGGGCAGGGAACGTATCTGCTCCAAGTGCAATTGTGCAGAAAGCTGAAAAGTGTGCCTCTTCACTCTTCAATGTGATTGCGTGTGAATACTCGCCAGGATCTATTAGCGTGCCTATAGCAAGCCTGTAACCTCGACGAGCACATATCGGAGTGTTTAAAGGAACGCAGGCCTTCGAGGAATCTGCTTCATTCGACACTCTGAGGGAATGTGCAGATTAATGGACTTAATTGCAATTGTAGAAATGCATTTAAAATCAGCGGGCACCTGTAGTCAAATAGAGTAATTCATTAATTTGTGTTTGTGAATATCAGACAAGAACACTTTCTTGATTCAGTAAATTAGGAAGCATCTATTGTAAACACTTTTTTGAATCTTAAAAAAAAAAAAAAAAAGGCCACTATTAGAATTCAGCCAATGTGCCACAAGTCCTCCCTCTCATTAATAACCACGCTTAGGCATCTAAGCGCATGCCCTGCAATATAGCTTAGGATGGTAAAGCCACCCTACAGGTGATTAATGGCTTGCGTTGTGTGTTTGCAGAGCTGGAAGTAGCTAGGATGAGTACAGATGGCAATCTGCCCGATCTGAAGTTCCCACAAATGGGCGGGCATGGCAACTCTATACACCTTTCTGCCAACACGCTGAAGCAGCATGGACGGAACGGTGAGTGGCCAAACCTTTTTTGACGTTGTTTTTGAAGAAAAGAGTAATGCAATATTAATGACACGTTTAAAATGGTTGCTATTGTGGGAGGTGAAACATCAAACCAAAAAAGTGTGGAATACGATGCATCATTTTTAACGTTTGCTTTCTTCCTAATTTGGATGGTCCAGTCAAGGAGAGACGTATTGGCTCTCAGATGTTTTTTAGTACATTCAGGCCCAAAACATAATTGTTCTTTTGATGCACCAGTCTTTTGTCGGTTTGAATACAAAGCACGTTGCTCTCTGAGCAGTCCAAAGGAAGGGTCTCCGGCTGTTAAATTAGTTCCGTTTGAGCACTACCTCAGAACTGTAAATGAGGCTGTTATACATAACGCACAACCTATCTTCAGGAGCTGAACGACCCTATTTTTAGGCTTTATTATGGGCTCATGCAAAACAGAGAAGATTCAAGCTGAGCTCTCTGCCTCTTAGCTGGATGACTAAGTCCCTGTCCATCCATGCTCAGCCAGATCATTATAGCAGGGAGGTGGATATTTCCACTGCCCTCCACAGCCATAGCGCAAATTGTTTTCTTTTCATCCGAGTGAGTAATCTCGCTCACGATGGGAGGGATCTTTCTTTCATATCAGTTCTGAAAGTGAGGTGGCAGGAGGGGAGAGGAATGTCGACAGAGACGGAAATGAATAATAAGAAAAATGTCTGCCTTAGTTGAAGGCCATAGGAGTGACAACACCCTTTTCACCGAAACCTCAAACAATGTTATGGCCAAATAGTCTGGTCTCTTTTATTCGTAGAAGTGACTCGTAGTGACACATTTACTTGGCCATTATGTTGCATCCCTGCCCCAAATGTCCTGCCTAGCGTGGTATTAATGCTTTGAAAACAACACTCAATCATGGACATGGCTGCAGGAGATGCGGTAGAGATCTAGAGTCTATGGAAACTGTATAAGAGAAGAGTAGAGAGGGTTTTCTCCACAAAATGAATACCAGACACTGAATTGTCTGAATTTAAACACAAGGCAAATATACTAAAAAAAAATTTAAAAAATGTTATATATATATATATATATAAATCTTATAAGATTAATATACATTTGTGTCTATAATATAAATACATATTCTGTTTTGATAGACCATTGTGTCCATTTGTCACAGGAGAGATACGCATTGCATTCGTCCTCTACAAGCACATCGGTGCCTACTTGTCGACAGAGAACGCCAGTATGAAGCTGGGCAGTGACGCCATGGCAACAAACTATTCCGTCATCGTTAACTCGCCAGTTATCACCGCTGCTATCAACAAAGACGCCAATAAAGTGTACCTCTCTGACCCAGTCATCTTCACCATCAAACATCTGCAGGTACGGTACAAAATAGTTCCCTGAGATGACCAAATATACTTTTATATTGAACATTTTTCGAACCCCTCCCTGACGCGCCTCCTAAAATCCATAAAAAACAAGAAAACATGTTTCTTCTGGCGGTGGGGGATTGTCTTCCATTTGCTGTTATTAGTTTGAACAAATATGAAGTGAATGGCCGAACAAACAGTGCTGTATTGAGCTTCACTAGATGCTGGCTAGCCAAAGTGAAAAGTTGTGACCTCAACAGCAGTGTGTCCACGCCCGCCTTCCCTCAAAATATCCCCGGCTTGTATGTCCCCCGAAGCCATTACCAGGCAGGTTGACCAACCGTGTGAGACCAGCAGATGGAGAAAGGGAGACAAATAAAAAAAAACTAAATAATTAAAGGTAGTGAGCAGAAATGAAATGAATGATAGCTTATGGCTGTCAAATTGAAATGTGGGGGGACGCCACAGAGCATTGTCAAATGGAGTTATTGCTGAGATTTGGCTGCCTTAAGTATAATTTGCAATTTGGATAGGAGTTCTAGCAGTTTTGTTGTTTGGTACCTTGTAGTCTTTATACCCATCTTCACTCATATGGACTATGGATGGATCTTATTAAAATGCCCTTCTTTTGTGGTCACTTGCATCATTTTACCTCGGCAGCACAAAAGCTATTCAGGAGAAAAATATGCCGACCTATCATTTCTAAGTACGAGAGTACATGAACCTTCACACCCAGGTTGTGCGTATTGTAGTTAAATGTGAGCACAGCCATTACTTGAAGAGCCGAAGACCATTGAGCGTTCATTCATTAAGAACAAATATATATATATATATATATATATATATATATTATTCCTCCTGAGTGAATGTGTAGGCCTGCATACAGTACGTTGAGTGCACTTCAGCAATGTAGTTTGTCCTCCACGATGAACGTGAATTTACCAGGAATCGGCTGTAGCAAGGTTCTCATTTTCCTCGCTCCCCACAGTTAAGTCCCCATGAGTTGTGGATCACCGGTCTTCTGGAATGATGTGTTCCCTAGTTATTGTTTCACTTCCATGCCTCTGCACTTAATGGGACTAATTAAAGCCATTAATGGGACAGAGGATCACCATGTCTGCTTACTGCGAATATTTCACCACCGCTTCACCGCGTGAAGGGTAAACCCAATCACTGTCAAATTGACACAAAAGGAGGATCAACCTTATTACAGTAATTGCATATTGTCACTGTATCATTATGGAAGGTCACTGTACTTAAATTAACACTAGGTAATAGCATAGAAACTATATAGAGGAGATATTCCACTTAGATTATTTTGAATTTGAGAATTCTGAAACAGCAAATTTGGCAGTTGGAGGTTTATCCTGCCCCTCTACCCAATAGAGCCAATCACCTGCTTTATAACTGCCAAGCATGAACCTTTTTAACCAATAGTGTGGTTGCACATACATAGTAGTAGTATAACCTGTGTAGAAAATGTATTTTTAAACCATATTTTGAGGCAAGATCACCAAACATTTAAATGGCTTTGATCAGATTTGATAGATATTGTATACATATGCCGTTTGTGTGGCTCGGTGACCAATGACAGTTCAGTTATGGCTCTCTACCCATTCAATTTCAATACAGTCTTCCTAATAACTGCCTAGGGGCATTTCAGAGATGGTGTTGAGTCTTGCCTATAAGGACTTTGCTAATAGCCCCCAGAAAGCCATATGATCCATTATAAGGGGAGGGTTGCCAGAACTCGCAAATGTGTCGTTTAATGAAATATAAATGTTTGTGTGGGTTGAGCCGTATTTGTAATGCTTTGTAAGGCTGGCTTATTGAGGGCAATTCTCGACACAAATCACAGAGCGTACCTTTTAACACGTAGAGTATACGGTGAGAAAGCCAGGTGCTTCTGTTCTTGGCTGCTGAGACGCATGACACAAAGGACGGGCCGAATATCTCCCTTTCACTGTCCAAAGCCTTTTAAAGAAACTGTGCTGAACATAGAGTGGGGTTGAAGTACCAATTCATCAGCAGCTCGTTCTGTTTGTGTGTCACTCGTGCCAGCGACCTGCATAAAATGACAGTTGAGATCGAAGAGGGGATGCTGTCTGGTAGGTGCCATTAAACAGCAGGGTAGTCTATTGTCACACAGCTCAAGTTAAACATAGGTAGATCATATTAGTTAGGGAAGTGCACTGTGATGTGGCAGTATTGAATCAACCCCAATTGCCATCAGAATGGATAAAGTATGTACAGAACTTTATGCTTATATATTGCGAATGACAAATCAGGGTCCTATAGACCCATTTTCTGTTAATAAACACGACGACGTATACTGTGGGCGGGGCACCAGCTGGAGGCAGAAATGAATTCCTCCAGAAAATCTGTCTATATCTCAATATTTACAATCACTCGCTGTCCGATATCATGAGTGTTACTTTTACTTAAATGAATAGACGTTAACCAACGATACTAGATTGGCCGATCACTACCCTCACTGGATGGATGATCTGAGAGTTAGCTAGCCTTGCTAAAGCAATTAATACAGTGTTGTATTGTGTTATAAGCATGAGCGGCACTAGTTCCTCTGTTTTTGATTAACGTAAGGTAGATATGACAAACCTTTGGATACATTACCGGTACACATCAAACTTTAACCGTGGTTCTATATATTTATATGCTTGCAACAGACAATATTTATTTTAACATTATCGTACCTGAAATTAAGTATACGGTGCAAACGAGAGCATTTTTGATGATCGCCTCAGTCCAATCCTTTCACTTTGTAGCATTTATTTGTGACACTGACCAGTGACACTGACTCCAAACTGGAGTTGGTCCCCGGGCGCTGCTCAGTGGCTGCCCATTGCTTTCTTGAGGGATGGGTTAAATGCAGAGGATGAATTTCGCAACATGTATTTGTATGTGACAAAAAAGCACCTTTATCTTTACCTTTATTTAACCACAGTTGTTTTTGGATATTTTGACGGGCAGCCGATATACGATAACATTTCAAGTTAGTGCCATTGCTTTGTCTGTTCTGGCACCCAACAACACAGCACAATGACAAAACTAGGTAGTCAATGTAGCCTGAAGTGAACCACGTCTGCCTCCAATTTCTGTTTGTTATGCCTCCAGCTAAGGCTGTGACGTCATTATGATGTTTCACCTGAAGGTGCCTATTTAGAGGCTTAACGCTTAGCAACATTATCTACTGTACAGCTGTTTGCCTGTCAAGTTGAAGGTAGTATGTTTTAACGTTGTAATGACTCCTGTATGTGTTTCATTGTACTTGCAGCAGTCTGAAGAGAATTTCAACCCCAACTGTTCATTTTGGAGTTACTCTAAGCGGACCATGACGGGATTCTGGTCGACGCAAGACTGCCGCTTGCTAGGCACCAACAGGACGCACACCACATGCTCATGCACCCACCTGACCAATTTTGCCGTGCTCATGGCTCACGTGGACGTCAAGGTAGGCTTCATGATGGCTTGTCATTTTATGAATATTCTGTATGTACGTAAAAATGTAAGAGACCACTGCAGCGGTTTCTCAGTTTTACTATTTGTACATTATTTTTTATTTACATGTGATATGTATTTTTAGATTTGTATTTATAGAATTTTTCTATTAATGTTATTAGATTTACATTTACAGTATACTATTACATTATAAAGAATGTGCAGTGGACTCATTCCATGTGTGTATTTCTGTATAGAACCTTTTCTACAGCATTTGGAGGTAAATAACCATATGCAAGGCTAGCTTTTCTTTTTCAAACAGTCCCACAGGTGTCGTTATTATGTCTATTGATGCCCCCGACATACAGTACTGTACACTTGTTATTATGAAGTCCCCACGAAATGGCTGGCTGTGGATGAATATCCTCTTAAAAGTCAGGGAAAGACATGTTGTATCAAGGGGTTTGAGTTCATCAATAGTCAATAGCCTCCAGGATGCCTCACACATACATCCAACTCTCGACAGATTCAAGGATATAAAGATGGTTTACTTGGATGTTGAAATGCAGTCTCCAACTAAAAATATGTGTGGGTACAGAGGGGCTTTAAGTGTATTGCAATATGCAGCATAGCATCACCTAACGTGAACCAGAGAAATGGTCTTATTGGCCAAAATAACCCAAAGCCTGCATACTGTAGGTGTACAGATGCTCAGAACAGCAATGAAGACAGTATTTGTATTAGGCCTTCGACATTCACCTAGTGTACAAAAGTAGCACATATGACCGTGAAAATGTTGTCAAAACCCATGAACCTGTTTACCATCCACCAGGACTGAAAAGTTTTCTTTTTGTTGCGTTTTAGATCAAATGTGGCGTGTACAGGACACTATGGTTTATAAAGCGCAAGATGTGTAGTAAATAAACAAAAATAAAACAAGGGTCAAAAGGTCTTAGTGAAAACAGACTTATCTTTTGACTTTCTTTTTGACATTTGCTGTGTGTGTGCATGTTATGGTGTTCATGGCCTTTTGTGTGAAGCCACAGCCTCCAGTTCCTTTAGTGTGCAGTGTGAAGTACAGGCAGTTTGCTATGTGGTTGCATTCCTTACTAGACGAAATGTAACACTCTAGTTTTTCCAAGTTTCTCCAACTGTCAGAGCTTGATTTGAGCAGGTTTGACCACGTGTGGATTTTTCATTGCATTCTATTTTGTCTTTATTATTTTGTTGAAAACAGGAAATTGGCTTTCGTAAAATGTACCTGTTGGAATTCCTTGAGGTAATTTTTTAAGCCAAACGAAGCTTGTGTAGCTCTGCCTTCCTTAGATAATCATAACCTACTGCAATTAAAAATGTTCTGTATTTAGTTATCTGCAAAAGGTAATTTATGTGTATTTATACAACCTACAAACTGTTTTAATTAGGAGTAGTATGGGCATTTAATTTAAAAATAAATAAAAATATGTAACAATTGATACATTGCCTTTAGCATGCGCTTGTTTTTGAAAGTAGACCAACCATTGCTGTGCCATTGCGGTGTCATTGCTTTCAGAATGGAAAAACAACTGAAATGTACATGACAGAGAGCCAAACAAATATGTGAAGCGATAGATAGGTTTTAAGGAAAGTGTTCGGGGGGGGTGTAACTAAAAATGTTCTGAAAGATTGGTGCATTGTTTGTGTCAAAGCGCTGTGAGACCATGATTGTCACAAGGCAGCCATTCTGTTAATAATAAAGGGAAGATGAAAGGCAGCAAAAAGGGGCCGAGATAATGCACAAGAGGGAAAAGGAGAAGGATATAAGGAAATGGCGGGAAAGGGAGCGACTGGGGGAAACTCACTGGCTGGGGAGGAACGTGCCCAGTCACTCTCATTGGTGACAGACGACTAAATTATTCTGTCACGGGAAGTTTGAAGAGCTCAATGCTGACGGAGCGGGCTAGCTCATTTTTATCTGGTGGCATCTGTCTCTTCCTAGTCTTCCTCTAAAGTCAGCGGGAGGAATAAAGCACTAGACTATATTAAAGGCCAACCCAGCTGGCTCCTGGCCATCAAACCTCACGTCCTGGGACCTTCCTAGAGCAGCTCTCCCCACCACCTCCAACCGAGCTACCAGCTTCCCTTGGGCTTAGCGGATGAGCTCATCAGTCACATCCGTTTTACATGTAGTCGCATGTGTAATGGTATACAGTACATAGAGTAAAACAAACGTGTGTGTGTGTGTGTGTGTGTGTGTGAAAACACACAGCTGTAGTCCAGAATGGGGCTAACTGCAGGCTAACACTGTATGTCTGTAGAGTCAGTGTTTGTCCCTCAACTGCGTGACTTTTAAACCTAGTGAGCTCTCTGCTGGGCCACAGCCCAGTCTGGAACAGATAGGCAGTGCTGAAAGAACGGGAGCCTTTTCTACAGAATGAAAGGAGGGCAGTAAAAAGGGAGGCAAGAGAGTCGGTCAGGGGTGGGAAGAATGCTTCCATTCAAGCCAGCCACTAACATTTTGGACACTCCAGGACTCCAGCGGTACCGGTCCCCCCCCAAAACTGCACAGTAGTTATGCACCAGTTGTAAGTGACAGACGGCCCCCCCTCACCCACACACTTACACACACACACAAACACACACAGACCCTGATCTACAGTATGTGGACGTATGCGGACGGCATAAAGCCGGTTGGTTTCGATGTGTCGATCAATGGTAGACATGGAGGCATTTTATTTGGTGTCACAGCGTTCCTGACTGGGAACACAATGAGAACACAGGGAAGGAAATGGGGGAGGAAGGGAGAGAGAGAGAGAGAGAATTCAAGTGACCGCTGTGTCTCTCACTCTTTTTCTTTTTTTGTTTCCACGGCAACAAAACATACCAGTGCTGTCTGTCTACATTGTTATTGCTCATTACCCTCAGAGAGAATAGATTACATTTCACCCGTGTTTGTTCGCCTGCCCGCACTGTAATTACGATCCTCCTCTGAGGGAGGGGCTATCGCCGGCGTCTTTCGTCCTACATCTCCGGCCAGTGGGCAGCCCACATATTGTTAGGGGGTCAATAATATTAGCATCGTATTGCGGGCCGTCGCTCGATAAGCTGCCCTGACACGCCTATTATTATTGTTGAATGCACTCGATGTACCCAGTGAAAATTAGTGGACGACATGAGTTTTATCTGCGTGGCCGTGTGACGCTATCAGCACTGTCAATGTTGTCCTTGGCCAGGATATGAACTCACGGCCTGGTGCTGGATGTTCTGATTTAACTGAACATTACCGAGCAAGAATACCAATGCAGTTAGCTTGTTTACGGTATTAGTTGCCCATAAAGTCGGGGACATTGATATCCATTCCTGCAATCTTAAAGTGCATTGCGATTCAGAGTCGGTATTACAATGCCATTTTTTAAAAGTTTTTCATTGTTCAAAAGCCAATATCTCCAGAAGACAGTATGTCTAAATCTAAACTAACAAGCTACCTTTAACAACAGAATGCCCTTTTCACACCCGCTGATGTCCGTATCTGCGTGGGCTTAATATATTATGAGTTCTACAGTATGTGTTGATACAAACGACACAAGGGAATTAATTACATTTCCAGACAATTTCAGTTTAACCTCGATATACAGTATATCTCAATTAATTTGTCCACCTCTATCCTTCATGTATAGAAGAGAAAACTGTTCAGTTGGTCTCTCTGAAACTGTTTAAATGCCCTGTTCATCTGCGACACACTGTAGTGCAGACTAAAGGTGCTGGGGAAATGTCAACTGGCATTGGCGGCATCGGCGCTAGTTTCCCGCGTGCGAACACGCCACCCGGATACGTCTGTCAGCTCTGCAGCATCAAGCCGGTGTCAATGAGTCAATCACCAACGGATCAGCTGCTGTCAGCCAGGCCCCTCTTCCTCGCTCCAACCTTTTGTTTGCTGTGAGTTACGCGTCTCCAGGGAAACGTCTTCTTTCTTCCTCATATTTTTTGCAATGATTCAACTGCTGTGGCAGAATAGGAGCTGCCAAACTGTGGAAAAAAATCAAACTGCACTTTGAGCTAGTCAGAGATTAAGATTCTTTTTGTATTTTGCCAAAAATTGTCTTTCACTGCGTAATCAAAACAGGTGTTCTTTGACTTGTATTTGTTTCAAATTGCTGGTATTGTTTTTCACAGGAAATTTCAACTGTTGAGAAATACAGAATTAAACACACAAAAAATGGTGAACTCATAAAAATCTTGTTCACTCTGGCTGGCATTTCCACTTTCTTGCAAACATTTGAACGTTTTCAGCCAGTTTCGCACACCATTGACCTACATTTCCTTTGTTAGTCATTCGAGTTATACCATTTCATAGCACAAGCCCTTTCATAGATAATGCTGCAGTACTGTAGCTGTCTTGCAATATTTAGTTGAAAATGAACTTTGACAGACCTACTGCAGAAAGGCTGTTAATGGCTCGAACACACGCTTAATACTTAATTCTTTCCTTTGAATTCAATGTCATGCACATAAATGCACTTCGGGTGCAGTTGAGTTTGCTTGATTCAAACCAGCCATTTACTAAGCAGGTAGATGTACTGCTCTAGTGGTTATAATGTCAAGGGACAGAACAAACCATTGGTTTTTTTGGTCATTGATCAGTTTGATCACTGTCATTTTGCGAACACTTTTTTTTCCAAGCCACTTGGTGAGCATATTCTCAATAATTCCTATAAGGCATCTATCAGAACAAGTTGATGTTAATTAGTTACGTATTTATTGTACTATATTACACCATGTATGCCCTGCAATCACTAATCACATTTCCATATGTACAGTGGAATTATTATATTACCTAAATTGACAGTAGCGCAGAGAAGTACCTCGTTAGAAAAGCAAAGTTGTATACAAGACAGGCATAATTTCAAATAAGTTTTTATAACCTTTACCACAGTATGAAAACACAGGCTGAGTTAATCGTTTTAAACGTGACAAATTCGCAGGGACCCCTGATTCATATGCCCTCTTCACAACTGTTCCTCATCCCCGAGCACATTATAAATCCTCGGGCCACACTGTGGGTGAACCGCGAAGCCGGTTTCTACCCCTCACCACAGACGTTTGCTCTGCGCTGCCATATTTTCCACGTCAAAGACCTTTCTCTGGAGGCATATGGGCAGATTTATGCATTTTAATTGGTTTGGCTTCATGGCCCCATCCTAAGAATACTTTTTTGAGGTATAAAGGATTGACACTCGGATCTTCTCTCTACCAATTCACCGCCTTAGGCATATCCAAGAACCTGTTAAAGAGCTTTAGCTTTGGACACAGGGTGTTAGTCTAATTAAGTGTGCATGATATGATGTCAGGTTTTGATGCCTTGCGTCGTGCAGAATGCAGTTGTGTGTACTCAATTCTATACAGGCAGCCGCTGCTCTGAAAGCTTATTTTGTGCTACACACCAGCTGATCGGAGGCAAAGCCAATCTCTCCGGGCATCCGTCTGGAATGGAAAAATAAGTGTGTTTAAGATATAAGAGGAGAAAAATGGGTAAAGAAAAGATTGGAAGACAAATTGAATGTGCACAAGCGCGGCCCTCCATAAGTAACGCGTACCGCTATATGACTGTGCCGCCTGCGACACGATGGATCACGTCTGCCCCTCCCCCCCCCTCCGCCCACCTACACTTCACCCCTTCCCCCAAAACCCATCCCATTGAGACCCCTACATGTTGTCATTGCAGGGGCATGTTGTGAGGTTAGGCACGGTGAATCTGCCTGGGCTTTGGCTTTGGCTCACGGCGGAAAAAACGAACCATCCATCGGGAGGTTTGGTCACGCGATACCACCACCATCAGCGAAACGCAACAAAGAAATCATTCTGTCAGTTTCTCAAGCTCGTTCTCCGCCTCCCACTCATCCCCTCCCATCTTGTTTCTGCCACGCTCCGCTCTCTGACCCAATCTTCTCTAACTGAAGGTCGGATTGTGATGGATAGAGTCGAGGGTGGCCGTCGTCGTGCAGTTAGCTAGTCCTGGAGACTCTAGCGGTTTACCATTGCTATATACGCTGCAAGCTAGTATTATCCGCCGCATCAGTGCAGCCGTGGCGCAGTGGAGCTCAGTCGTTTACGTATCTCAATCTAGCACAGACATCTACATCTGTCAGCGCCTCCACCGCCTCACCCCCGCCCTTGTAATGTAGGGGAAAATTAAATGACATTGACTCACGGCCATCGAGCCGTGTGAAAACGCTTCTCTCACACACGCGCGCCCACAAAGTGTGCCACGGCACTGTAGCATCTCTCATCGTCGTTGTGTATATACACAACGGCTCACCAGGCAGGAAAATCAAAAGAGCTCTCGCCACAGATTCTGGGGAGAGGGGGTGCTGTTATTGTTCCACAGGCCCTTAATGATCAGCATATGTTCGCCTCACATTGCAACAGTAGCATTAGCTAAGATGCTGTAACATACGAGCCTTTTGTGTGTGTGTGTGTGTGTGTGAAAGATTCACACCACACGTTCCCCCTTAACCGTATGAAAGAGAGCGGGGGGGCGAATAAGATGAAAATTGCTGACTCTGTCAAAAATGTGATTTAACACATTGCCTGTTTAGGGAAGAGATATAGTATGTTCTCCGTTGTATGTATATATATAATATATATATATATATTATATATATATATATTATATATACTGTATTTTTTTATTTTAATAATTCACTGCAAGCAGATATTTTCATGGGGGAACATTAATTTGTTTTAATGTTTGTTTTTCTTATATTGTCTTGTATTATTTTTTGCAGAATGAGAAAGCATTATTATATGAGGACATACAGTAGATAATCAGAAAGCATTATTATATGAGGGCATACAGTAGATAATCAGAAAGCATTATTATATGAGGACATACAGTAGATAATCAGAAAGCATCATTATATGAGGACATACAGTAGATAATCAGAAAGCATCATTATATGAGGACATACAGTAGATAATCAGAAAGCATTATTATATGAGGACATACAGTAGATAATCAGAAAGCATTATTATATGAGGACATACAGTAGATAATCAGAAAGCATCATTATATGAGGACATACAGTAGATAATCAGAAAGCATCATTATTTTGAGTGCCATGACTTATATACAGTGCTTTACCTGTCACTGTTTGATGTCATGAGATCGGAAGCCTTTTTAATCTTTCTCAATTTCCAGCATGCGGGCAATTAAAGTGTCTTAAGTGTCTAGCTGTAGACATATTAGACACTCAAACAACATATTTTCTTCTTCTTCTTTAGTGACATATTAACGGCATGATCTTAATTAGCATTCAGGTATAGTCAAGTCATGCGATTTCAAGTTCTTCCCTGATAGTCCCCAAGTCCCATAAGGGATGACTGTCAGCAGGAAGATGCAAAAAAGGAAAACAGGATCCCTTTCTCTCTGCGTTCCCCTCCCTTGTTTTAAGTCAAAGCCAAGCAAACTGAAATAGAGGACAATTCCTAAGGGAAATTAGCAAGTGTCACAGCTGACCAAAGTGTTTGGACGCAGTAATTACGTTAAGTTAATAAATCAAGATGTCACTCACTGACACTTTTTTCCCAGGTTTTCAATTGAAACAACTTTTTTTTTTCCGTCTAAAATGGGTGGTGTTGTTTTTTGTATTTCCAGGTTTTCTGGCTTCTCCACTATCTTGAAAGATGCCAGATGTAAATTGCTATCAGAGTATGCATGCCACTGTTAGGTGGCATTAACAAACACAGGGATGTGTGTTCTATTGTATTTGGCTAATGACTAACATTATTAATATCTACTGTCCATTTGCAGCATATCTTATTCAACCCATAGACCTCATGACTATAACTGAGTCACTCAGCCATTCTGCAAATGCAGCTATTTCGAGGTGCATTGCCCTTTGATGCTTTGCTTAAAGTAGCCCTTAATGCACTTGTCTTTTATGGTGTGATGTAAATTCTCCTTCATGGCTGGAGCGGAGTAGGATCACGGTTGGTCCTTATCTTCCCCCAAACCCATGTATTTATCATCAGAGGGAACACTTTAATGTCCGCAACTGGCTGTGGCTGCAGAGAGACCTGCTGTATCTTGAAGCAAAGATGAATCTGAGTGCCCTTGCTGAGGTCGAGGTTTAGTAGTACTCCCGTTGCAGTGCTCTGAAGACACCTGCGGGCGGCCGGGTGCGCTGTCCACGTTGTTCCGTGAACAAAAGGGAGAGCCTGTACCAAGCGTTCTAGAATAATGCATACTGACTAATTCATGGCTCATTTGAAACACCTGTGGTATTGGCCGGCGGCGGGATTCGCTGCTTAAGAGGTGCAGTTTTTTTTTTTTTTTTTTTTTTGGAAGGGCAAGCCGTGTATGCTGTCAGCACTGACAATGACCAATATTTCATCATTCTTGTGTTGTTGATTCACAGTCATGTTGACAGCTGAATGGGGAAAAAAAACATCAGGTTTACACCAATGACAAGAATATAATTAAGATCCCACGCAGGTTTTGCATTATATTGGCTGATCTGACCTCTTCAATGGGTAGTGCAGGTGCAAACAGACCCTGTTTGATTGACATCGTCCCTGCACTCTAGTGTCAGCTGAAGGCGGGACATCTTGACGACATCTTTTAAGGTGTCAGTTTGTTTGCGCCGCTTCCAGCACCAAAATGACATCTGCTATTGAACACACTGTCTGCGTATTTTTCCTCTCAGTGACTCTCTGTGCTGTGCGTAAGGCAGAAATGGTTTAAAAAGTGAACTTTCTCTCTCTCTCTCTCTCTCTCTCTCTCTCTCTCTTTCTCCCTCCCAGAACGCGGACCCTATTCATGACATGCTGCTAGATGTCATCACCTGGGTAGGCATCCTCTTGTCTCTGGTCTGCCTCCTCATTAGCCTCTTCACTTTCTGCTTCTTCCGGGGACTTCAGAGCGATCGCAACACCATCCACAAGAACCTCTGTGTCAGCCTATTCGTAGCGGAGTCCTTGTTCCTGGTTGGGATCAACCGGGCAGACCAGCCGGTAAGACAGTCACTGCAACCTTTATCCAAAAACACACAAAGCAAGAGAAACCTTGGGAAAAAGGGCTCAAAATGGAGACATCGTCCTCTCAATGTGGTCATTCATGTTCAACGGGTGATATGTCAGTGATTACATTACAGAAATTAACATTATAGAGCCAAAGTAGTCACTATCACATGCTATACTGTACAGTACTTAATGAAGCAAACCCAATCTGGGCTGTCGCTTCATATACAGAACTTACTGTATGTCATATGTCAGTGGGGTTATTTTACTACTTTCTCAAGAAATGAAAATGCCCTCTCCTTTTTTTTTTAGGACTGTGTGCATGATGTTATGACCCTGCAATGAATGCATGTTAAATGTACAGTGGAAAGGCAGAGAAATCATTTATTTATTTTCTTTCTGCTAACAGTAATAATGTATGGTAGAGCAGATCCAACTATGGCCTTAAGGTGGATTTGACACTGCTGTGAATTTGCAGGGGGAAAGCAGGCAGCTTGCAATTTAGAATTCAGCTGCCATGTTGTATCTTATTAGCCCGAAGGTTAACATGTTCTCCAATGTATATTTAAAATGTGTAAAGTCCAAATAACACCCAATGTTCATAACAAAAATGCTGTTACTTTTTTCAAGACAGTGAGAGTACACTGAGCAATCATGTTTTTGTCAGTTGACATAGCAACTGAATATGACGATGTGGCAGTTGGGTGCACGGGAAAGAAGGCTTTAGCGGGATTTAATCCGAGGCTATAGCAGAATGTGGAGTCATGCATTGAAGGATTTAGAGAGCTTGCATGAGGTCAGGCTATTATAATATATAGGACTTTTCTATTCTCTCAAAGCATGGGTAGGGCAGGATGTAATTAAATCAGATCATGACCGGACTAATGCTAAATCCCACACTCCCATATCATGTCCTCCATTAATAATTCAGATAGTGTTTACTGAAGTTACTTTTTAAGGAATGCTTTCATCGTTGGATCTCCTCATTTTAGCCAATTTTCTTCAAATTGCTTTTTGTTTGAACATGCAACAGGTGTCCACACGTAAAGGCCAAGATTGTGTTTTGCAGAGTGCTTAGTTAGGGTTGTGGTTTCTTTGTATGGTGAACTGATTTGTGTCACTTTAAGGTACAGTGCTTGGTTTATTATCCTGCATTGCCTTGTGGCTAAAACCAGCATTACAAAATGTGGTTTGAAACCATGTTATGAGTGGCTGGGACCATTGTCTATCCCTTCCCTCTGCAGAGCCCCTTTACTTTCCATTGCATAAACACATACACGTTACACGCACGCACGCACGCACTCACGCACACAAATACACACACCACATGCACAGTTGTGTTTCAAAGTGATCTTGGAGTGGGAAAAGGTGTCCCTCCCCTCGTCCATGTGTGAAGAGATGCAGAAGCCTACAAACCAACTGTATTTCTCATTCGCATACAGAAAAAGCACACAGTTTTCAACAATATCTCACCTGTTAAATGGTAAATACAGATGTACTCAATGACACACGCGGCCAACCCGTAATGGGCCAGACCCTCTCAGTACTAAAGTGCAGCCGACCGATGTGTAAACACTGTGGATAATCTGGATTAGGCCAATCGATACAACCAACATTGCAGTTGGACCGCATGACTTACCTGTAGAAGGTAGAAGGTAGGAGTAAGATGTGCGCTAACTTCATAAAGTATGTGTGTTGCAGTTGATGCTAAGAGCAGTCATGCCTAGCCGCACTGCTGGGAAAAAGCTTAGGGTGACCAGATCCCAACAAACCAAATGTGGGACAAATAGTATGTTTGTGAAGGACAATGTGGGACATGTTACGCTGAGACCTAGTCAAAAAATCTTGACGTAATGTTGTAATTCAGCATATAACATATATTTGCATTGCCCTCGTTTGATTCAGTATAGCACAGACTATGCAGGGTACAGGTTAGTCCTTCACCATGGGTAATTATCAAATATAAGAGGTTAGTAGGCCTAGTAGCCTATCCAATCAACAAAAGTACTAATTGAAGGGAATTGAATATGCATTTAACTTGTTCATACACTATTGTCCATTATTACATTTAACATATTTTCATTGATGGCTTTCCTGTTTAACTTTAAATTGCCTACATTCTCCCCGACAACAAATATCCAGATACACTTACTACATTTTATTTGCCCATACTCCCCATTTGAGTATGGGGAAATTGCCGGTGTTATGTTATTCCCTCAGTCCTGTATTCCCTGTATGATTGGGAGTGCTGCACAATGTGGTACATTTATTCCAGATGGAGTTACCTTATCTGTCTGACAATGATCTTTGGGCTTCAGCGAGAATGCGTCCATTAATCGGGATGTCTATTTTTGACCCACATGTTTTTTTTGGAGAAACTCTCATACCGGTACACTTCACATCGTATCCCCAACTGTCCCCAATTCTGTAAACTATGGCAAACATCGCAGAAGACTGAGAATCCCCTGCACCTGCTTCACCTGTGTTTTCCGTCGTTCTTGTAGTTGCGTATTGGTTTATTTGTAGTAGCTTAGTAGCTAATTTATCCTAGATATGATGTGACTTGCTGTGATCCCTCGCAATTTTCACAGTTAGGCGTGGCAGGGAAGTCAGTGACAGACAAGTCACACTAACCCACGTGTCCGCAGTTTAACAGGCAGCAAATGCAGCCACCTGATGGCAGTCCTCGCTGCTGTGTTTACAACCATAGAACAAATGACATATTAGAAAAGCGTTAGAAAACTAGATACAAATGGAAAATGCAGGACATCGTTTCAATATGTGGCAAGCGTAGAAAAAGATTAACATGCACAAAGCGGGACATCTGGCCACCCTAACAGCTGGTCGAGCTGCCTAGCGTATCTTACTTATCGAAGCCTTCGTTAAATTAATCAAATGACTAAAAGACTAGACTATGACACTGTCATCTGATCGTATTGGCCAACAGTATTGATTGATTTTATATGTCGTTATTTATTCATTAGTTTTTTATGAATTAATTTATATTCAAATGTGGCTCAAATGTGTGTAATTTATTCATGGGAGATCTGCTGAGCTGTTGTAGCATAATTTTTAAATGCATAATAACAAGGATTAAGTAAGGAGGAATAATAACTAAATTAGGATGTCAATTACAACTGGCAATGGTAGGTGTAACCAAAAGGCATGAAAAACCCTACAGACATAACTTGATCTACTGATATTTCTCTAGTGCTTGGCAAAGCTGCTGCACTGTAGCATTCTAAGAGTATGCCCTTGCCCTACATTATTTTCTTCCATAATGTTTTACGGATGTGCCCTGCAAGCCCATTCAGGCGATCGCTGTCCTGTACGGCAATTAATGTCCGCTCAACCCCCAAGTCATTTAATTGAGTCCACTTGTGTGTCAAAATACACCAGTTCTGCTCAATTGTGCCAATAATTAGATATTGTAAATGTGCTTGTGTGTTTACTGTGTAACCAACTTGACTATTGAGTCCAGTTGTTTATTTTGTGTGTGTATATATACTGTATATATGTATATTTACATATATGCCAACTGAGTCAAATAAGACTACATGGTTCACTAACTACAGCATGACTACCTTCTGCCAATCACTATAGGCAAACATCCAATCGCCACAACAATACAGGGCTGGCTCCGAGTTAGCGGCACTAATTGTTGGAAAGGCGAAAACGCGCTGAGGTCAAAACAGGCTGCCAGGTTGATACTATTAGTTCAGACACTCTTGCCCAGCCAGCGGTGTTGTGCCCTTTAGCAAGGCGATTAATCATGCACCGTGACGGCTGAAAAAAAAAAAAAAAACAGGATTTGTATGTGCTCTAATCTGCTGGTTTTCAAAGTGATGGGAGGTCATAACATGATTCTAAACAATTACTTTTATTTATTTGTGTTTTCTCAAACATGATCAGATGTGTTCATGGTTAACACATTACATTGTACTGTATGTTAGGCTATTGAAAGAGACAGATGTACTACTGTACTCTACATGCCTAACCTCTGCTTTTGTACACAAAGGAGACTACCAACCTACCAACCTGCTCCCTACACTCTCTCTCCTCCCCCTCCAGATTGCGTGCGCCGTCTTCGCGGCCCTGCTGCACTTCTTCTTCCTCTCGGCGTTCACGTGGATGTTCCTGGAGGGCGTGCAGCTCTACATCCTGCTAGTGGAGGTGTTCGAGAGCGAGCACTCCCGCCGCCGCTACTTCTACATGGTGGGCTACGGCGTGCCGGCCCTCATCGTGTCCGTGGCGGCCGCCGTTGACTACCGTAGCTACGGCACCGACCGAGTGTGAGTGCACAACACCTTACGCCCCCCACACCCGATAATGCTGTGTGGTGCGGTCTGCACCACTTTGTTTGTGTTCCCATTTACGGAGCCAGGATTGTGTAGAAACACCAGATTGTTTTTTCAACAATGCACACAAAATGGACAGCCAGAGGACCGTGGGAAGATATTTATGTATAATATCATGTATATACAGTATAATGTATGTCATGTATAATTTGGCAAAAAGTGTATTCTCTTACAATTGCTAAATCCTCCTTAAGATGTCCTGAATGTCTTTAAATGAACTTAGCTTTCTTCTGATCACTAATGTTAAGGAGAGAATGCTTTTTTTCCAGGCTAGTTAAATTACTAGTCTTGCAGAGGGCAAAATTGTGGTTTGCAAGAACAATAGGCTCATGTTGCTTTACAATGAGCATTTCTGTTACGCTGGAAGAGGTGCCTGTGGGTATAACATTTTGAGTGACATCTTGCCAAGGCCCATGAGGTTACACTTTGTCCACAATGAGAGAGAGAGAGAGAGGTAGCCTATACACATTTTGTCGTAGCAAAATGCTCTGTATCTCGTTTCATTGCTGCGTCTTTGCTCCCAATACTTGCTTAAAAGTGGAGGGGGTAAGTGTTCCTAGGGACCGTTAGGCTATCTGTAACATAATGCGCATCCGGTGCCTTGCCTTTGTCAGCCCCACCTATCCTTTCCATTCACTCAGTCACCCTTCAAACACGGAGCTCTCATTTCCTCTTTATCAGGTTATTTAAGATGCCCTGGGCTGTTTTTAAACAACTTGAATTTCTGAATGAAGACAGAATGGGGGACTGGGTTATAAATAACACTCTGTCTCATCCAAATACGAACTCTGTCGCTGTGGTGCGGGTGATCTATTGCCGGTACTGTTCTGCAGATATTTAGTATTTGCATGGTTTGCTTGGAATGCTTTTAACGCTTTAAAATTATGTATTTTTAAGATAAAAAAAAAAAACATTTGCACACAGCCTGTATACATATCGTTTCTTGGCAAAGAAGGACCATTCATATTTCATATTTTATGTAAAAAAACAAAAGGTAACACATTTACACATGAATGTTCAAAGGTGTTATTTCAGATGTTTATTGGGTGTTAAGGTGTTATTCCACCTGTTTACTGGGTGTTTACATATTCCAAATTGTATTCATGCATTAGCATTTAGCAGCACAAATCTAATTGTATTGACGGCAAAGAAAATCAAACACATAAGCGTTGACAAGTGGGAACGAAGTTTGATTACGGTTGTGCAATGAGCATGCACTTTAGCTTTGTGAGTGTGTGTGTGTGTGTGTGTGTGTGTGTAGCCATGGGAACGGAACGCAAATATGCCTAGCCACGTGATGAGTGTTGATGTCAATATTGCAGTGTGCTTCAATAGCCATCACTCAGTATCAAGCTATAATGAAGCCCAACACAACTACTCCAACTGACGGTTGTTGTGACAGTGGAAAAACCCCATGACACAGTGTTGTGGCTAATGCCGCACTGTGTCCAAATGACTGCACCCCAGATAGAAAAACATACAGTATATAGTAGAGAACAATGTTTGTTTGAGGAGACCGGAGCCCAAAAAGTGACTCTGGAGAGGTGGGGAGAATAAAATAAGGAACGATAAACTGATTTATAGTTTGATGTAATGTTTTTTTTTTTTTTTTTTTTTGCTCCTTAAAAACTAGTTTGGAAATCATTGACTTTGTGCCAAACACGTTTCTTACTTTCAGGTGGAATACAAACCCTACCGTTCCTCTCTTCTGGTAATTTCTAAACCAGCTAAACACAACGAAGACCAGCATCAGCAGTTTCCTTTTGAGATGTTTATAATTTATGATGCGCACGCACACAAACACACACACACACATACACGGTTTGGATGCCCGCTAACACACACATGCACAGTGCTCAGACAGTGGGCGTGGGGATTGGCGGCGCTATATTTCTTGGTGATGGATGAAGCGGTGGCACCTACGGTACTGTCTCAGCCCGGCCATCATGTGAGTAATTAAATCCTGCCACCAGTGGAACAATTATGCACATCTTGTGAGCGATGGGGGAAAGGATATGCCGTGACACATAGTGGGGATCGAGGTGGATGGCGCGTCGTATCGCCGCCCCACCTCAGATTAAATTGAAGACCAATGAGTAAATAGCAACCTCATCATGAGGTATTGAGCTTTAGTGAATCCCTTGACGGCGTAGTTCTCTCACCTCAAGATGTCCACACGCTGACATTTAAGATGAAATATGTCTCTGGCCATTGTATTTAATGAACCAAATCTATAGCCCTTATGGATTTGTGTTTTCAACCCTCACTGGGTTCAATTGTATGCTAACACATCTAACACAAGTGGACATGCTAGGAGCCAATGTAACGGGAGTAAGGCTGAGCGACAGTGATACCACACAAGCAAAGGAAATACTGAATGTAGTCCCGGCATGCCAACTCACATTGATTTATTTAAGATGTTTAATTCCAGTCTAGGCTTTTTTACCACAGTTCAATATCACATTATGCCAGACATTATTAGACAAATGTTGATGTCTGTACATTATACTGTATGTTGTATTAGTATTTAGTGTGTAGAGTAATGTATGTGTGAGCACCTTACACCGTCTTCTTCCAATGAAGGTGGGTCTGAGTGTGTGCACAAGTGCACATCCCACGCACTCCCTGAGGTAAAGTAATAGGTCTAACTGTAAATGAAAACATGTTCTTGGTTAATTTCCCCTGTCACTTAAAAGTAATAGTTCTGGCATACCGACGGTATCAAATGACCTACTGTATCTATAATGGTGACACTTTTTAATAGTTTAATTACCATTAAAGTCTATAAAGGTTTAGGATACTAAAAGGGGAACTCCTTTGTCTCCTTGTGTATACAATTCCCCACATGTGACTTGCCTGACATATCTGATGTAAATGTGGGGAAATATGGCGTCTAGAAAATAAGTATATATGTATATAAAATAAAATAAAATAAGGGGCGTAAGTACAATTGAGGATTGTGCTTTTAATGGCATTGTTGCGTAATACCATTATGTATGATAAAGTACTAAACTCCAAAGTCAAACATCAACTCCAGTGTGGAGACATTACAGTATGATGCAAGTACAATATCAAGACAAACTGACAGCAGCCGGTTATCCACTTGTCCTAAATACATCACTTAGCTCCTTCCACCATTAATGAATAGTCTGATTATGCCATTGAAGCGGCTATCTCTTAACATAATGTTTGGGTCCCCGGTGCCCTGTAAGCTCACGGAGAGCTGCCTCTCTTTTTCATGTGGAGTCATGGAGCGTCTGTCTGCTAAGAGCTAAACCGTCCTGTCAGCTCACTGTGGTTTGACGGCAGCCATGTCAGGCTAGCCGGGCACTTCACAAGCACTCGGCGCTGCCCCGGCTGAGGCGCGAGCTGCGCGCCTGGCGTAGACACGCGCGCAAGTGATTTATATTGCTCCAGCGCCGACGGGATCGGTGTGAAAACTGCGCGAATGTAGCGTGACAGGAAAGAAGCGCAGAAAATAGACATGCTCCACCAGCCAAACACTACCTGGTGTGTGTGTGTGTGTGTGTGTGGGGGGGTGATGTGATGGAGGCAGGGGAACAAAATAAGTGACAGCTCCCTACCCCCTCCTTGTCTTTACATCTCGTGTGATCTGATAAAAGAAGCTAAAAGGAGTCATAGAGGTTCCAGCATAATTTATAACAGCGATTCCCCAAGCCTTTGATGAGCTACCGGGAGTGTTGCTGTGTTTGCTGTGTGTGTGTGTGTGTGTGTGACTCTCTATGCTTTCCTATTTCTGGTGTTCATGTGTGTCTGATGCCTCTTATTCCTTGTAACCGGCTAGGGCGAGAAGTGTCAAGCCCCAGTATAAGCGCGGAGAAACGGTCCACTTTCTTTTTCCTTGTCGTTGCCTCACCTCAGGGATAAAGTGAAGCGGATAAAGAAGCTCGACTAGTTTCTTTGCTTTTGTCTGTTTTTATCTGTATATACATTTGACAAAAATCTCATGCCGTGTTATGTTGTGCATTATGTTGCTACTAGAGTGAGATGAACATCATGATATAGCAACAGTTTAACAACATTGTAATGAGCAACAAGGAGTTTTCCCCAAAAACAGCGGTTCTTGGACTTTGTGCTGAAATTTCCGGATGTAAGTTTGGCGTACTTACTGGCATGGATGTGTTGAACCAATACAAACCCTACACTCATTAGTAACTGCACTTAAAGAAGTACACAGCTAATTCCATACTAGTCTCAGCCATTTCCGTCCATTATCACTACGTCGCATAAGTAACTCTCTTACCATATACCGCCATTGACAATATTGTTGATAATAAAAAATGAAATATTGATATTGTGATGAAAATACACATGATAATTACAATCATGTGATATAATCAAAAATAATACCTACAGTTAAGCCCGACGAATCCGTAACTTTAAATTTAGTGTGAGGTTTCAGGCGCAAGTGCAGGCTAGACGAAATGAGACCATAGTTCTGAGTGAAACACACAAACAAGGAAATGGGTAAATTAGCCTTCATTGGTTCGCTTGGTGGGTGTCGACTGGAGGAGAGCCCACCGGTGAGTAAGGAGGAAGGGGGTGCATTGTTGAACATGGTGCTACTACAGATTAAAATAAAAATATAACATAACACAACAAAACAATAATTCTTTTTTATATTGTGATAATATCGTTATCATAATTGATTTTGTCCACGATAATCGTGTAGTGAAAATCTGATATCGTGTAATCCCTAATCTGTAATTCTGGTGCAACGATATTGCTTTGTTTACTAATTTCAGTTGTATCTATTTTAAAAGTAGTAACAGTAGTCTACAGATATACAATGCCTGAAAACAGACAACAAATTCCTCTGTATAAATGTAACGTCTGACTTTGTCATCGAGTTATGTAGTTGGTCGTTATGCATGTCAATCAAAACACTTCTACTGTCAAGTAGACGGCTCTTGATGCAATTAGCGAGCGCTGTGTTACCTGGCTTTGCGAGACAAATTGAATATTATTTCATTTTTTATACATTTCATTTTTATTTATATCACACCCTTTTGTCTAAACCATAATAATAAATGTTTTTATTTTGAGGGACACAGTTCAGACCTCTTAATGCCATCTTGCAATACATACATACATAATTTCCAGTAGGCCTGCACACATAAATCAAAAGCAAGTTTTAGTGGATCTTTTAAGCATAGGTGTGCAGCAGCAGCAATGAAGTTAATCTACTTGCTATCGTTAATTGTGGCCGCAGTCACTATTTAAAATGACTCTTACCCCTAATCCCCCCACCAATTGTCTTTAAAATGCTAGTGAATCGCAGGTAATTCTCTGCCACCTCCATTTTGACTCCCTTTCTGCTTGAATGACAGCATGGCCACAGTATGAACTGTAAATTTCCAGTGGCCAAAAATGGAGGCGTCTATTTGGCTGAGCAGAGGAGATTAGATGATTAATAATTCAAGCACAAGTTATAAATCAAATCTTTATTTTTTAATTTTTTTCCTGGGCATGGTTTTGTCACCTTCAGGTGCCTGCTTTGCTTTCATCTTGTCTCTCTTATCCAAATATTGACCTCAAGCGACACATTGACATGAAGGGAGGTGAAGGAAGGTCACGTCAATTCCTATTTGACATAGATACCGTACAGTAAGCAGCCACTGCGTACCACACACACACTGTAATTTACCATAGGAATGTGTGTGTGTGGGGTCAGAATCAATTCCATTGCAGTGCTGAAGTCAGGATATAAATGAGTACTAATTGATTCATCTGTGAATCATCGACAATGGTGTTTTGCAGTCTGAATGGACTGAATAGCCCTGTTACAGTGGCACTGCTCCCCCAAAAGACTGTTGTGAATAGAGCACCGGCGCGCACCGCTCACTCGTTTAGCTAACTCCCTGTTTGCTACCCCTCGCGGTCCCTCGTACCGCGCATTTGTTCCGGCTGCGGAAACCCATCATCACCCTTCAGAATGTACCCCTCAACGTTCCCAGTGGCGGCCATGCGTCTTGTAGTCCTCTCGCGGGGCCGTGCGTTCTGAAGCCACCATTGCTCTGTGTCACCATGCGACTATCGCGTGATGTATGTCCTCGACGCACCCGTATAAAAACTCTAACCTCAGGTCTCCATCTATCTCTCCTGTCCCTCCTCCTCCCCACCCTCCCCCATCCTCCCCCTTCCTCCTCCCCCTTCCTCCTCCTACTCTGTTCTCTCTGTTCTCATCGCAGTTGCTGGCTTCGCCTGGACACCTACTTCATTTGGAGCTTCATCGGACCGGCAACCTTGATAATTATGGTAAGTGAGTGGGGGGGGGGGGGGGGGGGGGGGGGGGGGGGGGGGGGGGGGGGGGGGGGGGGGGGGGGGGGGGGGGGGGGG
>JAODLL010012352.1:0-29212 GCA_026546735.1 Forbesichthys agassizii | reverse complement strand
CTACTGACAAATGTACTACATGTAAGTCGCTTTGGATAAAAGCGTCTGCCAAATGCCGTAAATGTAAATGTAAAAATGTACTGGGTGTAGACCTCTGGTTTTGAAACTATTGGTCAGCGTTTAACCAATCAGCATTGATACAACTGTTTGTATCGCTTCATCTAGCTCTACCACCATTTTGAAACAAGCTTGACTTCAATCATCTTCAGTTATCTCACTAACCAACCCTGATTGGTCCGCTAGCAGGGATGCTGTGAAAACGCTAAAACGAACGGGTTTCCATATTATGACAGTGAACATTGAGCTGAGTGCAATAGTTGGGTGGCTGCCATATTAGCCACACCTTAGATCGATTTGCGCTATTGTTTTATTTGTATTTTTTGGGGGGGACAATGGTTGGTATTTAATGTTACAGATTACTAAAATGTTTACTTGTGTGTGTGTGTGTATGCGTGCACATAGCGGTGTGGAGGGTGTGGTGGACCAGGCCAAAGAATGGGAGCGCACGGGAGAATACTCCCGCGCTGTGGATTCTTACCTTAAGGTCACCAACAGCTCCAACACAGCCCTGATGGAGAAATGCTGGTTGAAGGTAAGTAGCTACTGTAGGCTCAATATTTGCTCCTCACAGCTTCAACTGTCTCTCTGTTGCTGGAGAAAGATTGATAATATTTGAACGCCATCAAAACATAAACACCTCTCCATTCAGTGCAATCGGTGCTCCCTCAGAAGCTCCGCCCCACACATTAGTAACACATTGCATTGCATAATTCTGCAGAACAATTCAAGGCCAGGACATTTCATTTGTAATCTTACAAATACATATGATCTTTATTTATATTGTACTTGTATTCTGAAGATGCTCGTGTGTGTTTAATCCGTCTAAATCTTTGTGATAATACAGGTAATGTATGTTGTAAAATGCATAGCTAGTTATCACTGAGCTCCTGCTGTCATTGTGCTAACATTGGTGAATCTATACAGCTATTGACACATTTAATCTTTGTAGGCGTTGGATAAGTGCATCTGCAAAATGCTATATACTGTATATAAAGCAAAAGTACATTTTAAGGGTGATTTCTCTTAAATCAGTTTTCAAGAACATTGTAAGATATACAGATGTGGTATACAAATTGTATTTCAAATACTGTCAATGCTAGTTGCAAACCTCAACAAGTATTTCACACTAATCTCCTTGACAAAAGCTACAGTATATATATGTGTGCGTGTGTGCGTGTATGTGTGTGTGACCAGGCTGCAGAGCTAGCCATAAAGTTCCTCAGTAGAGAGAGAGCAGGGGAGGTGGTCAAGACTGTCGGCCCGCGACTCACCGAGCTCAAAAAGTACAGCGCTGTGAGTGCACACACACACTTAACTTCTTGGTCACGCAACTCAGAGGTTCAACCATTGCTGCCACAGTGCCGCACATTCACTCACATACATAAGGACGGCAGGTGGCGCAGAGGTAGAGCGGAGCGACAGGTGATCAAAAACTCGCATTATGTATTATGTATTATGGGTGAACAACTAAGAATTATTGCGTAAATGACAATGATCAGATTCAGAAAACATTTTAAAAAATGGCAAGACTTAGCCCTTATGTTCTGTTTAGAGTCTGTGAGACCCCGTATATTAATGTGCATAATGTTATTTTTTTCTTGTTGTTGTTTAAGGTAGGTTATAGTTAACTCAAAACGATTTGACTTCAGTCCCCAATAACACACACCTACGCCCCCCACCGAGACACCAACCTACACACACACACACACACACACACACCCATATACCCACACACACTTATTCCTGATGTTATACAGTAGGCCTGTGTAAGTGCTGGGAAGCAGATATTCAAAGTTTTTCATGCAGGCGTAAAAAATTTAAAAATATGTGTTGTCATATTGAGTTAAATGTAATATGTGAACACATGTTTTACATTTTTTTGTAAATATATTCCCTCTGGAGGACCAATATATTTACTGTAAAGTCTGCAATATTTAAAATGATATTCCTGTGAATGTTGCTCTATGCCAGATATTAAAACATTTTCAAACTAAGGCTTGCATGAATTGAAAAACTATTGTATTGCTTAAATCAGTCATGGATATCATATATCAGCAGTGTAACCGTCTATTTGAAAGCAAGAATGTATCAGAAAATTGAATATTATTTTAGATTTGCTCATTGTGTGGATATAATGAATGGTTTTAATTTCACTGACATTTTACATTATCTGTTTCTCAGGTATGTTTAGACAGCGTTTCCTAAATATCCAAATGTCACATCCTAAAATACATTATGTTCACTTGGTGCTTAGATATGCACTAATTAAGCAACCATTTTTTGCTGCAAAAAACCCCCCGCAAATGTATGCCCAAGCAGCTGTCCCCATGTAGTCTATATTTAGTTGTGTATCCCTTGTCATTGTTTAAGATCAACTGCTTGAAAAGGCTCACAATGTTCTTTCACAAAGAGCCACCACACCCACCATCACAAACCCTTTAAACAGCATCTTTCTGTGCTCAGGTCACACTCATTTATCTGAGTTTCCCCACTACTCCTGCACTGGCAGTCTCTTGTCCCCTCCCAGAGTAGACCTTCCAGTTTAATAAAAATTCCATGGAAGCAGAGAGGGCTTTGTCTTAGTTAGCCGACATCATTCACAGCAATGAGCGGGCTGTGTTTTCAGTTTTCAAAGCCCCACCCCTTCACCGCAAATGCACGTCATTTAAATTCCCCTCCTTTCGTCTCTCTTCTCTACATCCTCGCTGCCGTCCATGTGCACAGGCTGCTGAGCTCTACCTGAACCAGGACCTCATAAAGGAAGCCATCAACGCTTTCATCGAGGGAGAGGAGTGGAACAAAGCCAAGAGAGTGGCTAAGGAGCTGGAACCAAGGTTGAAGAGGGGAACGCACGCACACACAAGCACACACGTCCACACATGCGCACGCACTCACGCACTCACACCCAAACCTATCTGCAGGGACACGAAATGAGGCCATTTCACTGAATTACTACAGGTCAAAAACCAGAAGCACAAATGTGTGTTCTTTGATGCAATGATGACCATATAGATCATTGGTTCTCAATCTGTGGCTCACAAGCTTATGGATGAGGGAACACAAAGATTATATTGGGCTCATTAAATCCTTTCTATCTTTTGGAATAATTATTCGATTTACAATATTTTGTAATCTTAGTCGATTAGTATATTTGATTATTCTCAATAGCAAACATGAAAGCATTCAACCAAAAATGCAAATTTTCTAACTGAATCAATAATATAAACACTGTTAATAGTTCAGTCAAAAGAAACATTTCATGTATGCGCCGAAACTTTGGGAACTGCTTATAGACCTTTCACCTGACATGCACGTTTTGGCCTGCTTGTGACAATGGTTCTTCAAGGCATTCTCTGCTTTTCTCTACATTGTTATGGGTGGCGATATTGTTCAGCCTGGTGGCTAGGCATTAATAATAGCAGTGCACAGTTAGACTGTGACTTCAGGCATCATTATGTTTGAACACACGATGAGCTATGGTACTTTAGGTGAGCGGCAGGACAGAAAATAAATATTCTGGGTGTTATTCATGCATTTGACAGGTGTTGATTCCAACAGCCACTGCAGATGATCAGTATTTGTGGCACCCGTTGGTAGAAAATGCACAAATCCTCATGGGAATACTATAGATAGTCTCTAGTACAAAGTACTACGGCCATTAATCACTTGCTCCACATGAGGTCTGACTCACTGTTGTCTGGCTGCTAAACCTGCAGGTATGAAGACTACGTAGACCAGAAATACAAGGACCACTTGAAGAACCAAGGCAAAGTAGACTCTGTAAGTAGCCTCACCTGCTGCAGATGTAGCATGACACGCCATGTTAAATAAAACTGCCACTAAGCTACGTTAAGAGTTGAGATGTCATTTGAACCCTGGGGTGGTTTGCATTAACATTAACCCTTTAACTATAGTACATCCAGTATTATTAAGGGCAGGAATTGCTTGCTTAACTTAATGTGCCTCTATGAATGTGCGTGTGCGTGTGTGTGTTTTAGCTGGTGGGGGTGGATGTGATGGCAGCACTGGACATGTATGCCGAGAGAGGGCAGTGGGAAAAGTGTCTGGAAACAGCTTCCAAACAGGTATTACGAGGACAAAGCTCCTTCCTGTCTTCCTTCCTAAGTCACTACTGGCATACCTTGGAACATATGAAGCTGGTGTCCACTAGGATGTAAAGTGGCCATGTTGTTATTTTTGACCAGATAATATGTTCATTTACTGTATTTCAGTAATTCATATTCTCTGATGGGTGGGGCTCACCTCAGAGAAGCATATGCCTTGTCACTCCAAGTACTGTATGCATATCATGTGTATTGTCATTATTTTCTAGAACTTTAACATCCTCCATAAGTACGTTGCACTGTACGCCACTCATCTCATCAAGGAAGGATCTGTGGAGAAGGCTCTACGCTTGTATCTACAGCACGGAGCCCCCCCAAACCCCCAGGTATATGCACGTGCGCACACACACACACACACACACACACACACATACACACTATTGCTGCATTCAGAAACAATGGACGGCACGGGAAAAGCTTCTCATTGTCCAAAAAGATAATGAGTTCTCCATGTGTGAGGGAGCTACGTAACATCCGATTGCGAATTACCGTCATTTTGTCTACCACAACTTATTTTGACGGTTTGCCATCTGTCGTGTTCCATGTGAACACAGAATTAACTCATCATGTATAACTGCGTTTTTGGTTGAAACCCCTTTATGAAAACATTTTAGTTTTGGTTTAAAACTGAGAGGTCTTGCCTGTCCTGAATTTCTGTTGCATCATAATACAATAGACACAATAAACAGTATGTGTTTTTTAGACACTTAAAGGCAGGGTCAGTCATTCTTGAGAAAGATTGCTAATTTTGAGCTCAAATCAAAACAACATCCCTCTGCGGATCTCCGCAGCACCGCCCCACACATCGAAACGCATTGTGAAGCAAAGCGCAGTACTATGGCTTTGTTGATGGGAGCGGTGTTCGCCACTTTGTTTATGTTCCTATTTACGGAGCCAGGGCTTTGCAGAAGTATCCGATTATTTTTTCAACATGCACAGAGAACGGCAACATAGCGAAATGTGAGGAGATATTTGGTGAATTTTACAAAAAGTATATTATCTTACAATTAGCTTGCAATAGCTGACTATAACTTTAACAGTGCAGCTAATCCCATGTAGCTTCGCTGTCACAAAAACAACAGCTTCTTAACGGTCTTAACGTCACTTGCCCTCAGAACTTCAACATCTACAAGCGTCTGTTCCTGGACCTGCTCAACATGACAGGGAGCGATTCAGTGGAGTCATACCGCATGTGGGCCGATCTCCGCAACGTCCTGTTGCTGCTGGTAACTGTTTGGTGTATGAGAATGCTTTAGGAAGGAGAAGAAGCAGCCATTGCTGTGTGACCGCTGTCAATATTGGCCTACACCTTCATTGTGGGCCATTGTGTGTGTGTGTGTGTGTGTGTGTGTGTGCTGGCAGTGTGAGAACATGGTCGACTCTTCTGAGGCCAACTCTCCAGCCCATGAAGAGTTTGAACAGATGCTGCTGATATCTCACTACTACGCCACCCGATCTGCTGCTGGAGGAGTGGACCATCTGGTACACACACACACACACACACATTACCCATTTCTGTTGACTAAATGTAGAGCGTAGTCATATGTCCTTTTTTAGGAAAAGAAAAATAAACCCAATAAAGCTAATTAATTTAAAGGGACAATCCCACATTTTGTCCTCCCCACATACACACATACACACACACACACACATACCAGAAAACAGTAAAGTTGCCATGATTTGATATAACAGACTGACAGTTGTGTTTGAGTGCGGGTGGGGTTTGGGGGAGCGGCCGATGGGTTAGCGGAGAATTAATGCCTGTGCTCTGGGAGTCCCATAGTCACACTCCGCCTTTTCAGGTGAGGGAGTGGTCGGTCTAGCCTGGCGATACGGACTTGATCTCCCGAGCTACAGGGTGACTCCACCCCACGTTTCAATCTGGAACCCCTCCAATCAGAACAGTTTTTCACAAAAGCAGTGCTAATGAATTTCAATCAAACTGCCTTTTGTACGACTGAACTTCCTACCTTTATCCCACCCAAACAGAATGTTTCAAATGGAACATGAGTCTGTAATGTGATTAAGGGCCATATACATTGACTTGACTTCAAATCAGCTAGAGCGCTGGATACTGAAATGTACGACGTGCATTACTGATCATCGTAAAGCTGACTTTACAACACTTTGGCATTAAGGGGTTCCAGACATGAACGTGGAGCTTGCTACCTCAGAATGGTCTCACAAGGCTGGGGTTGCTATAGCAACCCTAGCCTAGCCTATACGATTGCCCAGACTGCATGCACCTGTCCCAGTGCTGAGTGACAGGCCCTCTTCTCTCCATCTTCACCTACAGCCAGCCAGCCAGGGCTATAATGCATGTAGTACACCTCTGATGTTTCTGTGTGTCCCCTATGAGCTCTTTGCACATGCTGGAGCTACTGCATGTAGCCCGTGTTCACCTGTGCTTCCAGGATACGGTGGCCACCAAGTTGTCCATCTCTGTGCTGCGTCATACGGAGCTGGTGCCGGCTGACAAGGCCTTCTACGAGGCAGGCATGGCCTGCAGGGTGAGAGAGTGTTGTGGTGGTGGTGGTGAAATGGGCTTCAGCTCTTATAGGCCTTTATCAGCTTGGTTGCTGCATCATGTGAATGGAATAAGTCCAACATTTTGTTGCTGTTTTACATGTTCTAAATTGACGTGGGAAACATGTTATTAGTTATAGTAAGATAAACAGTTCTAGCCTGGTGTAACCAGATCAGGTCTGGCCACGCTCCATTGGGAAGTGTTTGCAGTCGTATCCTCCTACTTGGCGTAGAACTCCGGTTATTATTGAAACTATTGGATAGCGCTGAACCAATCAGCTACAACTGTTTTGATCGCCTCATCTAGCTCTACCACCATTTAGACACACGTCAGACTTCAATGTCATCTCCCACCCTGATTGGACCGACTGTGAAAACGAACGCTAATGCAAACAGGGTTTCCAAACTATAATCTCAGCAAAAAGAAAATTGAGATGGGAGCAATAGTCGGGCGGAGCCAGGCTAAAACAGTTCATCATAACAATGAAAATATATTCTTTATACAATGGGTTGGACAAAGTAACTTTAAGCTTTTAGTATTGAACCAACCACAGATGTAAAATACAAATAGATATCACCTTTATATACTGTATATAGATGAAACGATGTGTGAGCATACATTTGTGTGTGTCCCTGTAATGCATGCATGAGAGCAGGACCTAACTAATGTGTCCTTCTCTCCGTCTGGCAGAAGATTGGCTGGGAGAACATGGCTTTCATTTTCCTCAACCACTTTCTGGACCTTTCTGATGTGAGTTAACCAATCACAACTCACCTCTAGCATTTGAATGCACATTCACTCTCAAAATAGGTATGTTACTGATGGATAATGCTGTCTGTGTGCATGCGTGCGTGTGTGTGTGTGTGTCCACCTATCTAGGGCATTGACGAGGGTAATCTAGATGCCCTGGACCATTCAGACTTCCAAGATACAGACATTCCTTTCTCGGTTCCGGTTCCCACCAAACTCTACGTTACTGTAAGACTGCCACGCACTGTTCTATTTTAAGCTAGTTTTAAGTTTAATACATAATTCACACATCATGTGTTTTGCAATATTGCAATAACCATGTATCACCAGAAATAGCCTTGTACACTTTGTTTCAGAATCACCTTTATACTGCCACCTAGTGGTAGAGATGCAGTACCGTAGGCTCACGGTGTTCCAGACAAAATCGGACGTGCGGCGACTTTAAACGAGGCTCCAACGAGAACTAACAAAGCTACGGTTTATGTGATTGGATCACAGTTTCCAGAAAGAGCTTTGAACATTTTCAGCTTTGACTGACATGCTATTGGATCAATAGTATTTGTTTAATTATAGAAAATGGACTGCTTCCACCATTGTACGGAACACCATGAGCAGCTCACAGTGTTCCGTTCTTGTAAGCTAACGCTGTAGCAGTGTTTCCTCTTCACCAGTCACTGCTCTTTCCAAAGCTTTATCCAATATATTTAAACATGTTACTGAAAAACGTTAACATAACACACTTGCAGGATACTTACAACATTATAATACTTATAATAATTAATAATTAGTATGTACTTACTACATTATAATAATTTGTTTTATATCATTTAATAAATATTTATTGAATTTCAAGCCAAGGAAAAGTGACGCAACATGACATGACAGTTTTTCATTCGTGTCTTTTGCTCGAAAAACATTAGCTAATATACAATACAATTTTTCACTTCGTTTTTGTATGGAATTATGTGTTTGATAAATACTTCGATGTGTTATTCTTTAATTTAAACATTTGAAAGTTGATCAAATAAGTTATAAAATGTTTTTCCCCGTATGGATTGGTCCATCTCATAGAACTAATTTTTTACTCTTTCGGCGCAATTCTTAAAGCCTGCTGGCGGAGCTTGGGAACTAACTGAGAACCTGTCTAAATGAAATATCTTATTGTAGTCATTCTGATTTGGTTGAAAGCAGGAGAGAAACACACTATCTAACAGCATTTTGGACCGTGACGTAATTTGATTTCTGTGACGATTTCTGTGACAAGTGTACGGTACACTATGATTAAAAGTAAAGAAAATGGAACACTGTCAGTCTACGGTAGCTGCAGCTGTGCCAATGTTAAACATGGCAGTCTCCATTCACCGTGGGTTGCTATGTGTAGCTACAAGCAGCTCATTCTCCTCATAGCAAATAAGTTGAATCTCCATCTCAGATGAGCATGCATCTATTATGAATTAATATGATGAATAGATTATTCTAATATGATATATTTTCCGCTGTATATGTTAACATTGCTTATGGCACCTTTAACACCTTAAAACGAATTACATTTGCACATATTAGGCTATATTAGCAGTGAGGATTAACACATTTCCGTGAGTCAATTAAAGTTTTGGAAACATGTAAGATAAAAAAGAAATGAGTGTCTTACTGTAGGCCTACTGTACAGTGATTTCTTTTTCATATGTTCACTTTCAGTAAAGTGACTTTAATTTCAAGCTACAAAGTGGGTGTGCTACAGCGAAGCTGCAGAATTGACTGTATTGTATCTGTGCGCGTGTGTGTGTGTGTGTGTGTGTGTGCGTGCGCACGTATGTGTGTGCGTGCGTGTGTTAGGACACCCAAAGGGAGGAGATCAGAGACTGGGTGCTAGCGGTGTCCATGGACCAGAGGGTGGAGCAGGTCTTGCCGCGGGATGAGAGAGACACATATGAGGCGTCGCTGCTGGCAGCCAACACCGGCATGCGCTCCCTGCCTTGCATGATCACTGGTACCACACACACACACACACACACACACAAGCATCCCTGATCTCAAACCCTTTTGATGGAAAAAACTGGTCCATTTCCAGCCTGCGAATAATGTATGTTTTTTTTGCCAAACATTAGTGTAAGGAATCTTTTAAGTTAAGGGAGCTATAGTGTTGAGACCTTTAAGTACCGCTTTAAAACATATTTGATTATCTTCATATATTTCTGGACTAAAACATTGCTTAGGGCACATTTCATTTTTAAACACACCACACAACTCGTGGCTGTAAAGTACACACACACACACACACACACACACTGATCTGCCTGTATGTGTGCCGGTAGGCTACCCTGTGCTGAGGAACAAGATGGAGTTCAATGCCCCAGGGAAGGCGGCCAATAAGGAGGACTGGAACAAGTTCCTCATGGCCACTAAGGTATGACGCACAGCTGTCCCCATTACAACAAGATGAGTGTGGGAAAAGTATGTAGGGCGGCAAGTGGCGCAGTGGTAGAGTGCGCCGACAGGTGATCAAGAACTCGCTGTGTGGAGGTGTCCCTGAGCAAGACACCTGACCCTAACTGCTCCTGGTGGTCAAGTGTCTCCTGACACACACGGCTGACATCGCCGTGTGAGTGTGAATGGGTGAATGTGAGGGAAATCATGTAAAGCGCTATATATTTCCAGTCCATTTACCATTATTTATATATTAATTCATTAACATTTACTAATTGTAGCAGATAATAATGAAAATATAGGTAGTACACAGTGAAATAGCACCATCATCTTGAAAGTTGATGCACGTTTGACTTAGAATTTATCTACACCTTTGCATGTGCACGCACACACGCACAAACACACGCACACACACGCATACACACAGGTTTTAATATGCAGCCAATGCAGGTGTGTGGTTTTGGGCTGAACTGGTTTCAGTGGGTTTCATCATCTTTCACAACTGGTGGTTTGGCTTTAACAGGTGTGATTATCAAAGGCTCACACACACACACACACACACACACACACACACACGCACGCTTGCACCTGTGCAAGATACCTCCATGGTCTATTTATGCCCCTGCCCTCATTCATGACTGTGTTTTCTGATTCGCTCACACATATGCCTGTCTTCTCTTGCAGACCACTCACAGTCCAGAATGCCAGGATGTTCTGAAGTTCATCAGCCAATGGTGTGGAGGCCTGCCTGCCTCTGGATATTCTTTTCACTAGAGCGCGCGCACACACACACAGCAGTCCACTTATTTAATCTTTATTTGATCACAGCAACCATCCCAGCTCTCATCTCTAAACTCTAAATCGATGCCTGAGGCTCAGAAATATTTAATCCATCTTCTCCACTCCAATTCCTCTTGTCACATTGGTTGTTTCTCTAATGTATCTATGCCACTGAATCACAGCACTGTATGTCCTGAAGCCCCCCCCCCCCCCTTGCTCAGTTCTCATCTAGGAGTGGTTTTTAAAACAGAGAATACTTGTAAGAACTAATCCTTTCTTTGTTTGCTTGCGCTTGTGTACAGACGCGGTTGTGCATTCGTCAATACAGATGTGCACAGTGTGACTGAAGCCAGCGTTCTGCCTAGCATCATTCCATAACAACACACTGAGATATTGACCCATGTGTCTCGCTAGCAGGCTATTTTGGCTGCATGCTGACATAAGCACAGACCCTAACTGGCCCCTTATTGGTCAGTTTGTCTCATGGTGTCAGGGTTTTGTGTCATCATGGAAATTAATGTCTGTCTGTCTGTCTAGCATCACATTCCTGCACTGTCGAATGGCCCAGTTAGTTCCCCTGTGTCATCTCTCTCGCTAACCCTCTTGTCATTTGTTTGAGCATATATCTTCTCGGGATGATATTGTTTTATAACCACCAATGTGTGCTGTTGGCAACTTTAAATATTTTTGTAGTGTTATTTGACATAATCATAAACATCTGTATTTCTGTCAACAAGAAGATATTTGTAACATATTGTAAATCAGTTTAACTGAATGTATTTTGTACATTGGATTTAAAATAAAAACACTATTTGCTTTTCCTTAACATTTTGATTTATAGTTTCTGCGTCAGAAGTGCTAGCCTGCTATTACGATACCTCTCGACCAAGTAAGTCGGGACATTTCATTTCCAGACACCGTACCTTTAGCGGAACGATATTTTACTTAAATATAACTATGTCGTTTGTAATTGTTTAGAACTGTGTATTCACGTAATAGCACAATAAAAAGTATTAAAATTCCCGTATAGCCTATAATCTGGATCGACTGTTTGACCTTGACAGATGAAGGGGCAGGAGACAAAACAAATCAAATAAAAATATCGGGCTAATGAACAAGATCGGGGCCCAATAAAATAAGATATAAAATGCAGTAATCTCTCTCTCTCTAACAAATCTCTCATTTGAAACAAGTTTTAACCATGGGCTGTGGCTATGCACTTATCTGTTCTGGTCCCTTGTTAGGATATATCATGAAAACCTCCTGCAACTCGCACTGTAGACTTCATGACAATTAAGGTCGTTTCGTATAGGCCTATGGGCTATACTGTATGCTATTCACTAGAATAAAATGTAGGATATGCATTTGACCGCCATAAATCAAAATAGCCTATATTGTAACGGGCGATTGCATTTGGCGATATCATCACCAGAGTATAGCCTTGATATAGGCTTGACTGAATGGGAAAGTGTTTTAAATGCACAACTCAAAGGCTTTACTAAATTAAAACGTTGTATAGTGGCCTATGTGAATGATGTTAACATCCTGTTTAGTTTTGTATTGTGCAACCTCAATAACCTGCGTGGTTGATTCTGGTTGGTTGTCCTATACGCACACACAGTCGTAGACTGTTCCCACCAGATAACGTCCGCAATCAATATAAAAGTCTGCGTGCAGAAAATGCATTCAAAATGAAGTGGCCCGTGCAATTTCCTGCTTTTATAATGGGTCTAATCTCTGTTCCACATCTCTTAATTGCAACCTCGAGGAAAAAGAATACAGAAGACAAGTGTTCACATTACAGCATATATATGCCAGCTGTATCCATCGATACCTTTCCGAGTTTCAGCATTAGACTATGAAATCCTGCAAACATTTCAAAGATGTCACATGCATGAAGGATAGGAAATATTTAGACATTTTATTAGCAAAATATTAATGTACAACATTAACCATCATAGTAATGTGTTAGTTACACAAGTTGGCTGCTTCATTAACACAAATTGGGTAAACAAGCGTGAAAATAGTTATTCGTCCAGTTTTATTCTTCTAGCTTCTAATGACAAAACGTAATCCCATTGGGAATATTTAGTGAATCCTCCTCATGTCAGTCATACAAATACTATTTAGGACATGATTGCCCTCGACTGAGGCCTACATGGACTACAGTTGGCCTATAAGCATGAAAATTAAACGGCGAGCACGACGAGGCCTTCATGCGCGCTCCTGCTCCACCCTTTATCCGCAATCCGTGTCTCTTCGTCGACCTGCCGCTGAACACACTATAATACCATAATGTTTCTCTTTAGTATAATCGTAGGCCTATACTCATAGGTTTATTAGCATAATTCAAACTATTTTGCGTAAGTTTTCCTCAGCTCTGCGTGCTAGACCTTTTAACCTCTGTGACAATATAGTGCAATTCAGCAAAACACGGACCCGGCGGCGACCATGGCGCGCGTCCTTGGTGATATGAAGCCGCTCTCTTGGCATTCACCGCGTGCCTTAATTGTCTGGACATTTAAATCAAGGTCCGCTGTGAACACTAGGAGAGACGGGCCCTGAACAAGGGGCCCGGCTGCCCGCCCCCGTAACACCGTGCAACATTATCTCATCCAACACACACGACACAGCTGCATTGCGTGGAAAAAAGAGGGCAGCACATACTGTAGCAGCCAGCCTGCACCAAAATGTAGGACTAACTCCAGATCCGCACTGCAGGCCCGCGTGCATGCGCCTCTTCTATAAGGCGATTAAAGCATCATTCTCCAGTATCCAACAATAGCCATAATGCGCATGCATTCACATTCACCATGGCATTAATGAAACAATTGCAGGGGATGAAGATGCATTTTCCGGTCCAAAAACAAGCAGGGTTGTCTAAGAAATGAATGATAAAGTGAAAGCACAAGTTTATGAACATTACCCCATCATCACGTATCGATATACGCTCCAAAAGCGTTGGGTTTGATCGCCGATTATGTCCGTTGCAGGTGCACAAGACGCGCTTGGTTATTATTATAAAAATACAAAATAAAAAGGTTTCCTTGATGGTGTGTGACAGCCTTGCGGGCCCATTGACCACGACAAAGGCAGCGGTTGGTCTGCACTACCGAGCGGTCTATAACAGCTCATTTGGAAGGTAGACAGGAGGAGAGGAGGAGAGGAGGAGAGAAAAACCCCATCTGGAGCCTCTCCTGCCATCAGCTTTGTCAAGTCTTGCATACGCTAAAATGCTAATGACCTAGATAGCTCATGCAAAATGCAGCAAAAAGCGGGGGCGGGTGGGGGAGCTCGGGTGGGCGGGAGGGTGGGGGGGGGGGTGCATGGCAGGGATGTCATCATCATCCCTGCCTGCCTTTGTGGGGGTCGTCGGCTGGCGTGTGAGTGCGCGCTGGGGAGGAGGTTGGGGGAAAGGAGAAGGGGAGCGATTGGGGGTCGTTTTAAATGCACCTGCATCATTAAGAGTTTAGCTCATATTGATAAACAACCACAAACATTTAAAGCGTAATATGCGCAAAACAGGAGTGCGGATTTTACGCATTGGATTCTGAATAAAGAAATAAGTCTACATTACAATTATAGACACAAATGTATTGTAGGCTATATAAATAAGGTCTTGGGCTATATATTTAAGCGTCGATTTAATAAACAATATACATTACATAATATAATTGGTAAACGCACTGAAAAACAATAGTGCGTTTCCCGTGCAAACCCCAGCTTTTGCGCATTTTTTAATCCCTGCAACTTACTGAAGTGTCCTGCGCGACGCACATAATCATTCGACGCCGGTGTATGTCGTTTTTTGTCCTCTGTTGTTGAGTTAATAGAAACCAGTGTCCTGTCCATTTTATTTTGATCTTATTCGTTCCGGAGATATAGCGGACCAGAGATTCTCTCTCTCTCTCTCACTCCATCGCTCTCGCTCGTTCTCTTGCTCTCCTGTTGGTGCTGATGCTGAGGGCTGCTCCATCCAACGCGGTGTCGTCTTTTCTGGCTACACAAAAAGATGAACTGCATGGGAAATAGCCTATAGGATACATGGATTAAAACATATTCCGCTGGAACGACAACAACAAAGAGAAGAGATAATAACCAGTTAAAAAGTCGAATCTGGGTGCAGTCGTGGGGCGGGAGCTTCAGTAATATCTAATGGAGAGAGAGCGAGAAAGAGAGAGTTGGGTTGTCATCGCCTTAAAGCCTCTGATGGTAAAAGCCTTCTGACGGAGTGGGGGAGAGTAACCCAGTTTTAGGACCCAGACTGTCGCCTTGAGGATAGAGGAGAGGTGGAGAGGGGAGAGAGAGAGAGGCATAGCTTATCTGCCGGTTTAATAAAGGAAACTGAGTGAAAGAGGCGACATATTGATCTTTTTCGTCAACTATTTAATTTTACATTAGGTGATATAAGATCAATCATCGGCCTGCATACCCTGCAATAAATATTAGGAATAAGAATATGCCTATATTATACTACACACAACTTCCCTAAAATAAGCATATCATAATGCTATTTTAGACTTAGGCCTACAACAGGTATTTTACCCAAAATGTTTTCCAGCATGGTAAATTATTGATTACGGCCCGTTATTTTCATAGGCTAGGCTATGGCTTAAAGTATAGCCTAAATTGTGTAGCTAAATATTTTGCTTCCATGCAGGCTTGATTTCCCATTGCGCTACTTCGCTTCCATCCCCCTTCTCAGGCCCCTCACCCGAAGCATGGGCCTTGTCCATATGGCTTGTCATCTGCGTGTCCCCTCCATCCCATCCCCCACCGTGCACGCTGTCCCATTAAAAGACGCACATAGATTGATGACTATCCGCCATTCATTTAACTGCAGCGTCACATGCACATTTGCATACATACATAATATATCACTGGTAGGCTTAATCCATACTATAATAACATGTCTATATTTTTTTGTTCGTTTGTAGCCAATTATATGAGTTTGCAAATTTTTAGTTCACCTTCTGAATCTGTATGAAAAAAACACCCGGCTGCTGCAGTGTCCCATTATCCCATATAGTGGAGCGTGCCTCGAGAACAATACGTAATTCGCGTGCTATTGTACGTCGTGTAGCGCGCCTTTCGGTTCGGGTCAAGAGAGGTCTTATACACAACTCCGCCCCCCGTCTCGTGCCGCAGTGTCGTCTGCGGGACGCGTGCCTCGCAGGTGCCTCAGAGTTCAGCTCCAGATGGTCTGTCTGTCTGTCTGTCTGGATGGTGAACTTCTGCCAGAGAGCTGGAGATCCCCCACTCTGCTTCAGTAACACACACACACACACATACTACCATATTGTATATGGTAGGCTACTATAAGATATTATAATTCCACAATATTTGCAGAAAAAGCAATAGCCTATAGAGATTCAACATTTTTATACTTAGCCTATAACATACCATTAGGATACCATAATAGGATAGAAATGCATAGACTACTAAGTTCAACTGTAAGCTATAATATTAGAAGAAATTGCATGGTCAAAAAGGCTTATGTCAAATAAAACAGTTTACACATTGTCTACTACAATATCCTAATTGCCGTTTATTTGCATTCTTTAAAAGGTATACTTCGTGAGACAATAAGCTTGCTGTATATTATTATGTATAGACTATTAATTTCAGCAGCAAAAAAATAAAAGTCCAAATCAATTAGACTAAACATATAGGCTAAATGTTCAGAAAGCAGTCAACAAACTATTTATTGGTAGGGCTATTGACAGCTTAGTTTTGCAGAATTCCTAGAAAAATCATAGCCTACTGTAAGCAAACTTGAAAAACAATTCTCACAAAATAAAGATAGACGCAAACAGCTTAAAGCATAGTGGTGCAAAAACAATGAGGCATTTAATTTTCTTTCAGCGTTAACAATGTTACATTGTATTGCTAATATGACACACAAATAGCCTATGAAAAAAAATACAAATAGGTTATTTTCAGGTCATGTCCAACGGTGGTGCAGTAATACTCTACAGGCTATTCACAGGGTTAATGACACAACTTGACTTTTACGTAGGCCTAGCATGGGCTACTGCTGTTGCACCAGGAAGCTAGGAGCACACGGATAACTGGTATATATGGTCGCCAAAACTCGGCTCCGTTTGATTTGGCAGCATTTTGTTAACAGTCGAATGGGAGACATGTCTTCTAAAATTCAGATGCCGACACCAGAACATGCACTGCCTGGCAGGAGTGAAGCTATTAAAGTGACGGGTAAGATGCTGAATTAAGATAGCATGCTAACACACTGGCGGTGTTATGTAACGAGTCAGAGGGTAATTGCAACGTAGTTTTCTCACGGTTCGCGATTTAACTATAAACAACATTATAGTCCGAACCAGCACAGAAATGGTTTTACAGCGGTCCAATACCACAGAAACATATTGGCTAGTCATGCACTTGCTACTCATGGCAAAAGCCAAAAAGGTGCCTTGTGTTTTCATGTGGAATTGCTAGGCCTACTGCGCATGCGTATACTGAGAGCTTTGTGTTTTATTCTCTACGATTTTATTTAGGTCTAGTGTTTAACGTTGCATTGTTTTAATTAGCCTTACGCACAGACAATTATCATTGTCAGTTGTCAACATCATATTGCCTAAACAAAGTATGCTATAATTGTTTTTATTTTAACCTATCTACTGTAGCCTACCTATAAAATGTTTCTGATTCGAATATATTCTTACAGGAATGCATACTACAATAAAGGAAGCAAATGAAATAGTACAGAGATGGTGTAATCTTTGAGAACCCTCGGCCTCTGGCATAAGAAACTATTGAGTGTCCTTTAGCATCCTGTATCAATGATGTCATCAGTATTGACAGGGCTATGAGACAGGGTTGTTTGTGTGCGTGCATTATATGGTTTCTAGCAATATTCTGGTTACAGGGGAGTGTAGGCTACTACAGGTAAAATGTGAAATATCTGGTATAAAAAGTTTGTTTTTATTCTATTATTAATTATTATGTATGTGTGTATACAGTATAATGTCTCAGAATCATGCACCAATACATTTGCAGGCAACGAGCACTGCAGCACATAGCTGGCAGTAGGCCAGGATAGACTCATAGACGTTAGCTCAGACAGATACCATTTACATGCTCCTGCTGCGTTGCCAGTACCACCACAACACACACACACACACACACACATACACATATACACACACACGCTCACACGCTCACACACAGAGCTGAAGGTCATACTGCTGAAGAGGGCAAAGGAATGACTTGTTATCTGCAGACTATAGATTCACTGGAGGAAATGGTAATGGCAACACAGAGAATCCATACACAGACACAATCCTTACAATATACACTGACATCACGACACGGTATGGATGAAGGTAATAGTAGCACAAAGCAATGTTCACATTTTGTATTTCGACTTTAAATGTAAACTCTCTTTGCCTAAAGGTTAATATTTGGGTTAGGCAAGGACATAAAAGACAGACATACTGTGTAACTAGCTGAGTGGATATTAATCAAATTTGGCTAATGATTGGTAGGTTACCATAGCTGCGATAAAGCTGCTTTAGTGTCTGGTATTAGGAGAAAGTTTAGTTAGTGTATAAGACAGACAGTGGTAGTAGTTAGTTGTCAGTTAGGCAGCTGGCAAAGATGTAGCACAGCTCTTTGGCTAATGATTGGTAGGTTACCATAGCTGCGATAATGCTGCTTTAGTGTCTGGTATTAGGAGAAAGTTTAGCCAGTGTATAAAACAGACAGTGGTAGTAGTTAGTTGTCAGTTAGACAGCTGGCAAAGATGTACCACAGCTCCTTGGGTGCCCTCTCTTCAGAAGAGTGTTGGCACTTGATGAATACATCTGCCTTGGCATGGAAAAGACCCAAGATGTGGGAAACACTTGTGTACACGCACGTCACGCAAATGCACTGCTCCCTACTAAAGAAAATGTGCTGAGTGTTTTAACAGGCCTTTTAGAGTCTAACTAACTTTCAGATACTGTACAGTGAGTGAAAGACCCAGAGAGAGATGGATAGTAAGAAAAGGCGGACAATATGTTTGTTGCGTAGATGATAAGAAAAGGCGGACAATAGGTTTGTTGCATAGCATGACTGCGAAAGGAAGGAATTCCTTCCTAAATAGTCGAGCATGTTTAGCGAGCGCAGGTCACAGTTTTGAACAAATGGTCATTTGATCGATGGGTCATGTTGAGCACACACTGTTGTTAGGCAACACTGCCATGAAACTACATTTTGTTTTTGGTAATTGAATGTTTTGCGAGGTGTAGGGACAATGGGGTGGGGGGTCTTGCGAAAGCCAGGGGGGGGGTCTGTGGTGGAAGGAGGGTGGAGAGGTGTGTAGACATCCTGGAGCATAGCCAAAGCTCCCCGCTCGGGAAGGCTGCCACATCGAGAGAAAGAACGAACGAGAGACCAGGGAGAGAGAGGGAGAGGAGAAGAGAACAAGGCTATGCTTGCAGTGGAGACTTGGCAGGGCTTGCTTGCCTTTGTTTGTCTTGCTTGGGCTCCGGTGCCGGAGGAAATCAAGAGCAGCCCGGCACGGTGGCGTACAGGGACAAGCTCTGCCTCAAAGACGAAAAACAATCGTGCCCAAAACACAAGACCAGAAGCGAAAAACAAGTTTCAGCCGATGTTCGAAATGGCCAACCTTGGCTTGGGATGCATTGTGAGAGAAGCAAACTACAAAATTCGATTTGTTTTTTTCCAGAAGTCCAGAAGATAAACGTTGGACCATAGGACAAGATTGAGGTTCTAAGACAACTATGTGATATAAATGCAAGCAAAACAGCACAGTTAACTGAATATTGTTTTGTTTTTCCCTAGCCAAACAGCATCTTTGAACTGGACATGGACAGTAGTCAGAACAAGGCCGTCAATATCAAGGAAGCATTTAGCCAAAGGATTTACAACTTTTCAGCACTTTTTTAATATCAAAATTTCAATTGGATTATGGTTGGATAAAATACTAATTTGATTGGAATTCTCCCGGAATTTTACTGGATTAGACATTGCTGCTAATTTGTTTGGAATCTGTTCTTTTCTCCATTATTCTACCAAACCCTACTTAACCTGAGATTTTTGGTTTTAGAACAATGGACAGTAGGTTCAGAAGCATAGCCGAACACAACATATACTGTAGGCTACTCTTAGTCTATAGTTAAAACCAAATCCAGGATTACCATCCAGTGTATTTTTTTCTTGGATAAGAAGTGTCAATGTTTAAATGCTTTAAATTGCCAAACTGTCTAAACCATATTATGATTCAACAGAATTTTTATTTCATCAGATTTTAATACGTCCAAGGTAGAGATGGCAATTGAGAAATGGATAAACACTTGTTCAGTGATATAGCCGGTATTTTACATTTATTTTGTGATTAGTGAGCCTTAGACGTGACACTTAACAAAAAAACCTTGGCCTTTAGGATAGGAAGTGTCTATCCCAAAGTTGCTTTACCCAGGTGAACAAAGTTAATCATCTGCACTGTTAGATGCAGCCTAAGGTAAGATTGTGTGGCGTCAACCCCTCCAGAAAGACAGAGAGAAGGCGGAAGAGGGGAAGTGAATGATTGATAGATGTGAAAAAGTCCAACAGTGGTGGACAGACATACAGAGAGTGAGAGACAGTGAATGTAGGGCTGGAATAGGATGTAATCATGGAAAAAAAGCCTGTGTGTGTTAATCTCCAAGAGGAGCAGGGAATGGTTACAAATATTCTATCAACACCTTCAACACATTTAGATACTACTGATATTATACTCACACAACATGTACTGTATGTCACGCACATGTGTGCGCATGCTCATACATACACCCATACACACATGCAAAGTAGACACTTGCCTTCTAGTATTCATGCACACGCATACTGTATCACACACACACACACACATTCACGCATGAAGACAGAATCATCAAGAAGTTACTGATTTATACACAGATGTGATTGCAGACCAGCTGTGTGTGTGTGTTGTTTTGTTTCACGAGGCTAGAATAATATTTGAAATCTAGTCTCTTTCAATGATGCTCTGGATTTTCTTCCAGCACGCACCCTTAAATGTATAGTAAATTATTCTAGAGAAATCCTTTTGATATTTGAACTGAACACCTCTCCCTTCAGTGCTATAGGGTGCTCTCTCAGAAGCTCCGCCACACATATTTTAAAGGCATTGCCACGGCTAGAATATTGCTGTGGTGCTGTCTGCACCACTTTGTTTGTGTTCCTATTTATGGAGCCAGGGCTGTGTAGAAGTACCGGATTATATTATCAGTACCGAATTATGTTACCAGCATTCACACCAAACGGACAGCTACAGGTGAGGCGGTACTGGCTGAATCTGAGGCTTGGTTTGTTTAGTAGTCTACTGTAGGTTTGTTGTCGTTTATGTACTATGTTGACAGTACAGTTGCACCTTCCAAATTACCCCTCACCATTGTGAGCTGTGCTTCCACAAGGCCTTGGATTGGTTTAGCAACATTAAGCACAGTCTAAAGCAATGATGTTGTGCATTACACTATGTGTGTACCCATATACAGTATGTTGCATAAGCATGTCAGTGGTGTGCAGTTGTGTGTGTTTCTCAGAACACCAGGACTATAGTACAGGGTGACCAGGGTGACCAAGGCTCTCGCTGCTAAGACCCTCTTCTTAGCAGAGAAACTTGGAGGCAGAGGGTTTTGAATGGAAAGAAAGAAAAGTCAGCCTTAATGGAGGGAGAAAGAGAAAATTATAATGTGAAAGCATTCCTTCTGATGCATTTATCATACAGCTCAGCTCCTTGGAGTCTTGGGGTAATACACACACTCTCCTATGGCATTATTTTCTAAAAAGCAGCTCAGCTTTAGTTCATTTTAATGAGGAGAGGGTGAAGGCAAATAAAGGTGTTTTCCGCAGGCGTCTTATGCAACTGTATTATTGCACAACGGAATAAACCCCTTATTTCGTTGTGCAGTAATATGTGTTGCTACAAATGTGTATTGCTTCATCTAGCTCTACCATCATTTATAGAAACACACTTGACTTCAAGGTCGTCATACTTACCCACCCTGATTGGTCTGCCAGCAGGGGGGCTGCGAGAAAGCTAAAGCGAACAGGGTTTCCAGACTATAATCTCTGTGAAACAAATTCAGCTCAGAGCAATAGTCAGATTTCAGTGCATAATAAACTGCATTTCAGTGCTAAATTGCAGTTCAGTGCATAATATATGAAATTTCTTAGCTAAAACATGGCATTTAAACATTTGGATTGGAATTTTTTTTGGGACTAGTCCAAGGCAAATATCATGGTGTTGAATCATCATGATTGCAATCCAAGCATCTTGTCAGATGCATGGATTATCTTGACTACATTCTTACCAAAACAGATTTGTAAATTGTGAACAGAATTTGATACAAAATACATATTTTGGGTGCATAGAAGTAGTCTTAGATCTTTGACTTAAACTCAAAATAAAAATGGGAGCATACACAAATGTGAATTGCATTTATTCTAAAACAAATTGAAGAATAAAATGTATTTAGAATAAATGCAATTCACATTTGTGTATGCTCATAAAAAATGTGAAGAATAACATTTATTTAGTAAATTAGCAAGTGCTAATCTAAAGTGACAAGCAGAAAATATTTGAAACCCTGTAAGGTTGCAGAAAGTACAATAAGTTACGGGCAGGTACAATCTAAAAGAAAAATCACTGTCAACAGAAGATTAAGGCAAAGTTTTGCATCTAGCATTTTGAGTTGCCCAAACTAAACATTGATCCAACACAATGTTTTTACATTGGGTGAATTAGCTTTTTGGCCACAATAAAAAGCATGTTTAAGTGACCATGAATATAATAACTGTCAACATCAATACATATTACGTTAAACCAAACATTGTGTTGAGAAAATACAACAGCGAGCCGGGTTGAAAGAAGAAGGCGATGAGACAGATTTACTTTTTATCACTTTCCATGCGCTTCATACACAACACTAACCTATGGTTATTTGGGTCATGAGATACAGTATGTGCTCAGGGGATGTGGTTGTGTGTGTATATTGGAATTTTATGTGGACACCGTGATAGACGCGTCAAAAATGTACCACAGCTTTGTGTGTTATCAGAACTCAAGAATATAACAATTATAAACAAATAGTCAAAAAATGTAATAGTATGTATATATGTACACATTATGTATGTATATAATATAATGGCTAAAGCTCCTCTGAATAATCTTGTAGAGTGCAGAAAAATCACAATTTCAGTCACATTTATGATAGGCTATAGCGGTTTGTGTGAGCAAAATTTATTTCATTCAGTATGAGAAGGAAAACGGTGCAGAGGGTTGCAAAATAAAAGGAGTATATGGCTATCCTTGGTATAGAGGCGGGAACAGGCAATGTGTTGCAGACAAATGGAGTAAAATGTTTTTGCTTTTATGTCCTGACATTACACGGGCAGCTAACCACTCAGGCATAAACTCCCTTTCTACAGTATTCCCACAGCGCTAGTCTTGACGGGGAACTGGGAAAAACTCACCCACAGTCATGCAGCAGTCTGGGGATTGCTAAAACATTTTTGAAAGAGCAGCTACAAAGCCGATGACCCACACACAGAGAGCTGTGGTGTGAGGTCCTTCCATGGCAGTACTAATGGAGTGGATATCTAATTAGGTCACAGCGCCTAATGTACAAAACTTAGGATCATTAACCACTTTCACTTTCTGTAATTTAAGTGGCATCTCAATGAAATCCCTCTTTTGCACAGTCCCGTTTTTGCTCATCACGACCCAATGTGGAGAAGAATAGCACATTGTGGCAGTTTTTAAAAGATATTTACTTCCTCCAGATTGAAATAGTTTGTAGCGTTCCTGTTTGCATACACATTCATGTCTTTTAAGTCACTTCAGAAAGACCTCCCTTTTTTAGGGAGGCGAGTACCGTAGGATCGTATAGATGTGCGTGTGTGACCGGAAGACTGGCTATTAGTAGACATGACAGCGACCTTTACATACAGCTGTTAACACTTGACACCTGAGTGCTCCCCAGTGTATTTAACAATGGTGAAATGTAATGTAAAGCCACTGGGTTAACCAAAATTCTCAACTTAATGAAGTGAACAATTTGATGGAGCGAATTAAAGACAATTGTTCATTAGCTGCAGGTCTGGGCTAGGTCAGAAGGCTGGTCATGTGATTCATTATGCTGATGGTTATGAGTTAATGACAGAAGATTTCTTAAAGACAATGATAAATATAATTGTGAGATATCAGTGTTGCCCATGATTTAATTTTTTTATAACCTTTACTTAACCAGGCTAATCTTGCTGAGATTAAAATCTCTTTTTCAAGAGAGACATGGCCAAGAAGTAATTTAAAACAACATACACACAAGTATAAAATAATAAAAATGAACAGTAGATATACATACAATTATACAAGCCTCATTAATCCACTGAGTAGATAAAAAAAAAAAAAACTGCCGTTAACTTTATTACTATTAATATTATTATTATTACTTTTGGCAGAAACCAGACGCAGGTTGGAGTTGTAACAATAAGGATTTAATTCAAAAAAACAAAGCAAAGACACTCACCATTACAGCAAACAATAACAGACCAAGACAGGGAGAAACAGAGGGCTACATATACTAAAGCTAATCAGGGGAATGGGCACCAGGTGTGTGTAATGACAAGACATAGAGTGAAGGGACACCCCAGGAAGCATGGCAGGGCCATCAAACCCTGACTGTGTGTGTGTGTGTGTGTGTGTGAGAAAAAGCACTATCTCATTATTTGGTTAACACAAGAAAATAGCTGCTATTTCTGCTGTTATCATTGTATTATATGTATGACCCTGTGTTAGTATTGTGTATGTTCAGACCTGCATTGTATGTAATATACTGTATGTGCACGTCTGTGTGTATAGTGTGCGTATTGGTGTGTAGACACACACACACATTCAGCAATTGGAGATAATTTGAGGTAGAATAAAACAAATAAAAAGGACACATGGTAATGATGGAAGTGATAATGAAAGTAATTATGCGAGAGGGCTCAGGTAGGTAGGAGAGGACAGGGCTGAGCAAGGGATCTGATATATTACTTGTGTTGATCAACAGGTACCGTCCAAAATAAATAATTAGCGGTAGCACATTTACGGTTGCCTTTTCATTAGTAGATGTCATTAGTACATTAGTATTAGTACATTAGTAATAGTACTTGAACATTATTATAAACTAATTACACATCTCTAACTAACCTGTGTACAAACAGATGTGTAGTGTAAACTAGGATGGCAGGCCTATTAATGGGGGAAACAGCTGGTCAACACCTGTGATTCATAATCAAACCCCCATCTTGTGTTTTCCATGTTAGATAAGAAAAGTTATTCCTTTGTCTCATGAGACATTTCATATTTTAAAGCAGCAAAGTGGATATCAGTAAATAAAATGACAGTAAAAACAATACAAATAATAAAATACTTAAATACCAGCTGAATAAATAATTAGCAGCTAAAAGAATAACATTCTAACAAAAGGTATATTTATATGACCCATTTGATTGCCCTTAAGGTGACTATAATTGCACTTGGTAAGTAGCTTAAACTGGTACAAAAACAGACTATTTACAACAGTTATCCAAAAGTGCAAAGTGACAATGTTCAGTCACTGTGTTAGTGGTTGCTGATTATAAAGTCTCACAGCTGGAGGAAGAAAAGATCTTCTGAATGTCTCCTTCCCACACCTTGGGTGTATCATCAGTCTGTAACTGAAGGAGCTTTTCATTGAGGTTAGTGTCTCATGAAAGGGTGGGACAAGCTCCCCAACATTCTCTCTTCCTACCACGTTGGCACCATGTTGCCAAGTTAATTCCTCTCAAAAGAATATGGAGAGTTTTCCACAGAAACATATTTATTTGTAATACATAATTTTAAACAGCAGTCTGGGTTTCAGCTATAGGGAAATCAACTAATCTATCAATTGGAAGAAACAATGAATTCCCTACACAAGGAGGGGTGAGGTTTATTCAGTTTGTGAATCGCATTTGTATGTTACATATGTAAATAGTCATTGCCTGACAATGGAAAGATTAACATGTACATATGTAATATCAAAACACATACGATTTGGTTTGTTTAGCCCATGGATGTAGCTAGGCAGACATATAGTTTGAATTGTAGCAGGCTGTCACTGCCATTGTGAATGCAGGGATAGGAAGGTCTGGCATGCTGGTGTGGCATGAAATGTATACTCGACTATAGGGGTTGTGTAAGTTAGTGTTAGAATATAGCAAATTCAGCGTGTTCGCTCCATGAGATAACTAGAGTACTAATAGGGCTGCCCCATAATGCACTGCTGATGAACCCAGTAGTACCCAGACATGAACCAATGATAAATGCAATTAAACAATGTTTATTTCTGTAAATGCAACTAATGTGTCATCAAATATTAACCAAGCACATTAGCATTTTAATTATTTTGTGTTGCCTTTAATCTTGGGTCCCGATGATCAGTGGCAATGCCTCATCAACTGGCCAACAGGCCGGAGCTTTACACTCCCCACTGGTGGGATCCCATTCCTTCCTGTGGAGAAACAGATGAAAGTGACTCATTAACTTAATCATGTCCATGAATATTGACTAGTTAGACACTTATTTAAAGGAAAACATATTTAGCTATTATACAGTTCAGTTGAATAATGTTTTGTAATCAAATCTGTTTAAATACTCCTTTTGTAAGGAAGGTAGAGCTACAGTAACAACTGTGTAGACACTATGGAAGTATGTCATTGCGTCAGCCTGGGGACTTAATATTGAGAGATAAGGATGTTGCATAATCAAGTAGCATAGCTTCAATATCCCTTTAAATTGTGGGGTGACCGTTTAACAAATAATTTTGTAATGTCGGCAAATGCATAATTCATAGGCATCTTTCTGGTAGCCTGGTGTAACCAGACCCAAAATTGACTTAGTGAAAAGGGTTTGAAGACGCTCCATTCAAGATTGTTTAAAGTCGTTGAGCGTAGATCTTCTGGATCTTCAAACACTACTGGACAGTGTCTAACCAATAGTTGTTGCTACAACTGCTTGTACCGCTTCATCTAGCTCTACCACCATTTAGAAACACTCTTGACCCTGATTGGTCTGCCACCAGGGTGGCTGTGAAAACAGCCTATAATCTCAATGAGAAAATCTTGTGACAGTACATACATGTGTATGTGGAGAATTGTTGAAACATTACTGGCCTGTCTATTCTACCCTCTACACTTGAGTTATAAGTTGGAGCTGATGTACTTATTTGTTATTTTAATATGCAGTATGTAGTAGACACTATAGTAAACTTAGGGTTTAACTGATATGTTTTCTATACTAAATTAATTGAATTGCTGGTGTCTGTAATCTGTAATGCATTTATCTAAATTTGGTGTCAGTTAAGGCTGCAAAAGAACATTACACATAATTGTATTCCTCTACAAATTCCACTGCCATATTATACAATTATATCTTGTTTGTGTTTTTATGATATCTTAGAATAGATGCAACACATTTCTCACTGTCTTATTTTTCCGGTTTTATAATTTGATGTCATTTTACATGATTCTACAATTGCAGCAACCAAAGTGAGAGCTGTTTTGAATTCAATTAGAATTCTGCTGTTCTGCCACCGGTGGGGATGGGGGGTGGGGGGGTGGTGAAGGAAGCTGACAACACTGGCAAGTCTGCAAAACAGAACAGATTAGATGTGAGACTGTTGACTGCAGCAGAGCCTAATTGACACAAGGAGTGAGCAGACATCATTTGTGTTACCAAAGTACAATTCGTCTTTGCATTCTTTCAGTAAGGTAGGGCTGCCTTGACACGGAGCACACGCAAGCTAACGTGGGCACATTCCCCAGTTTCCAAACGGCATAAGTGTACCTGCTTTAGTTAAGTGTTCCATGTGACCTAATTGTGCCATGAAGAACCAGGCCATTCCTTACGTCTACTTTTCACTCACTTGCTTTCTGAAGCGATTTGCTTTGATTTCTCTCTTGAAGGATGGTTGAAAGCCAAACACAGGTGCTCCCCAGTACTGTATAGTAGGATAAACTCTTTGGCACCTAGGAATGTGTTTTATGTTTCAATCTGTACACCCATTGAATATACAATATCAGAGAAGCTAAAGCTGGGAAAGGACATGCTTTTGGATGTGTGTGAAAAAGAGATTCACCAAGATATGGGCTGGATAGGAAGTCTACATTTTAAAGTGATTCCATTTAAGCACCCCCCCCCTCCCTTCCTCCTCTCTCTCTCTCTTCAATGCTTTTAACTCTGCCTCTCTCTCTCCAACCCCAGGCTGCTTGCTCTGCTCTGATTGGCTGAATTAACTCTGCAACCTACTGTAGTGAATAATTACTTTGGATCCAATGCAGATCTCTCTCTCTCTCTCTCATCCTCCATGCCATGCGACACTCAAACGTCTCTTTTTTAACGTTCTTATACCACTTATCACACACACACACGCATGCACAGGTATTATTGAGGATCACACTAAGGCCTGCTGTCAGCTCTTAACAGCTGTTGTTGAAAAGAATGACAATTTAAGTGGAATAACTCATGATTGTGTTTCAGTGACACATGCAAGGACACACACGTTCAGAGTGTCTTATTTTGACCACTTTACCGAGAGAGAGAGAGAGAGAGAGAGAGAGAGAGAGAGAGAGAGAGAGAGAGAGAGAGAGATGTCTGTAGCCACTATGAATTGAATTACCCAGTATGGCGTGTTCTCTGCAATCTTCTGCCGCTGCACCGTAATGACATTAGATCGTTCAAGACACAGCTGCAACACTTAGCATGATATTACACAGAGGGGAAGAGAGAGATAAGGAACACACACTGGAAAATCGATTTCCTGTCTTTCCCTCTGCTTTATAGAATTCACTTTTGGAGAATTCACGTTGGGTTGATGCCTTCCTTGGTCATTATACGCACACAAACGCAAGCTATATTTCTATGTTGGCTATCTGAATGATTCGTTTGTCTTAACTGTTTGTTATGGAATGACTGTCAATGAAAAGACTGTGTGGATTCTGTTCTTTTCTGCTCTCTGATTGGGCGAGCTGTGCGATGACTCCCTAACCTGATTTGCAGATAAAGGCTTGTGTAGGCATCCAGACGCTATCTTGCTCTCTCAACTGTTTTATGTTTCTGATCGATCTCTTCTAAAAGTAGGAAACACTTTTAAAGGCACCTAAACATGCATATTCATATGGCATATCTATATTGCTACAGTATGGACTGTATCATTATCATTTGAAACTAGGCAGGAAAGACGAGCCATATATTGTATTTGTAATTTTGATACGCATTTATCCAAGGTTCATCATGTCTAGTTTGTCTACATAGTTTAACCTCCATTATACAGTGCTTACAGTGATTTGCACTCTAAAATGTGTTTTTTTAATTTTTTTATCTGTTAACGTGGAAATAGCAGTGTTTTCGTGTTGTGGGGGCCCGTCACTGCTAAATCACGAGCGCCACTCCATATACACATATGCACCGTATATATATGTATGTATATGTGTATATATATATGTGTATATA
>JAODLL010012351.1:39982-55770 GCA_026546735.1 Forbesichthys agassizii | reverse complement strand
CCCCCCCCCCCCCCCCTCCCCCCTTCCATTCACCCTCAGCCCTGACTATCTCATGTGGACACCACACACACACACACACACACAAAATTAGACCTACTCCTCTCCACCACATACTTACACACTATAGCCTTTTTCAGTCACTGTTTTGACAACATTTCCTAACAATGTACACACATATGCACGCGCGCACACACACACACACACACACACACACACAAAGTAAACCCCAGACAGAGGCAGAAGAAAATCCTGTACTTGTTACAACAACAGTACTCTAGAACAGTCATTTTTTTGTTGTTGAGAGCAACATGTCTTGTTAAACGAGTTATGTTTTAAACATGCTTTTCTCCCTGTCAACATCCAATTGATCCCAAGTATGCGATTCTCAAGGTAGTGAGTTGTGACCTCTGAGTAAAACGTGTCCAGCTCACCCATAAACACGTTTGTCAACACAAGAAACACAGGAGAATAGAAAACACTGAGAGTAGATTTGATTATAATTGACATTCAAAATCATAACTTCCCACGGAATGTGTGTTGGACTTAAGCTGCCACGGCTATTTTCCTTAACAATCGCAGGATGGGTTTGCTGTATATGTCTTGGGTTTTATACCAAACCCTCAATAGGTCCCAGTACTTGGGATGAGCTTCCTGGACAATGCAGCCAACTGTCTTTGTTCTCTGCCAAGGAATACACCACATGCAAGTGAGAACACAAGTTATTTCTTTCTGTATGTCCGCTTCTTTATCTTTCACTCATATACACTCCCATAGGGATGATACTACACTGCCAAAAGCAAATCAAAACACACACGGACTCTCCCAGAAACCATTGTTTACTTTACTAGCAGAAGTAGGTGTGCTTTGTGCATGTGTGTGTGTGTGTGTGTGTGTGTTTATGTAATGGGTTACTATGTTTTCCTTGCATTCACCCAGCAGTAACAGATATAATAGTTAATAATTAACTTTTAGTATCTGCGTCCATCTGTGTGTAGTTTGTGAGTTGTTTATCATCACATTACATGCTGTAGTGATCAAGCAGTCAACAGCTGGAAAGCTTATATCACATTTTTTATTCTGGTTTGACATGCAACCTTAGAGATGTACTGTTTATAGAATAAAGAATATAGGGGAGTAGAGGAGTATTTATCTTATCATCCATTTAGTTGGTTTAGCACAGTACCTTGGTAATAAAAATGAGGTAATGCCATATCCCTAGATATTGCCTTAGGTCCTGCAAGTTTACGAGTATTTATAAAATAAGACAGTGACACATTCAAAAATTCTAATGAGAACAACCATTGTTCACATATTACAAATTGGATTTTCGGACACAGAGATGAAGCCTGTTAGTCTAAACCCAAAAAGTATCTTAAGTAAGGGAAACGCTCACTTAAGTTTATATTCAGTAGGCAGGCACAGAAACTCAAATTACACAAACTGTTTATTTTGCCATTTAAAAACATTGCAGTGGTTGATACTAAGGTGTGACCCGGGAAGTGCTCAAGTCTAATACTAGTTCATGTTTAATTTATCAAAATGAGAAATGCATGTTCTTTACAAATGTGTCACCATTTTAAAGGGATATAATCAGGCTTTCCAATTTTTTGCCAAGAAGCATTGTTACAATGAAATAATATACCAAACACAAATGTCGTATAGTTTTGTGATATGTATACAGTTAAATAATTGTACCTTGTTTTGATAGGCGTTTTTTAAAATAAATCAGAATATGAATCTGTGAATCTGTGAATGTGCAGTTAAAGATGAAGTACGTGATTGTAAGCTAAAACACTTTTTGTCAACTCCTCACGGTCCGCCCACTGTCCGATCTGTTTTCACACTGAAACAATAATCCGTTGTTTCTACTCAGCCCAGGCTCTGTAAAGGAGAACACAAACAACGTATGCCATTTACAGGGAAAGTGGCGCTTCTGAGGGAGAACCCGGCCTATAGTGTTGAAGGGAGAGGTGTTTTGGTTTTCGTCGAGCGTCGCTGTGTTGACTCCGCCTCGAAAATGTGAAACCATACCGCCTGCGTGTACGTGATTGTTTTTCTCCTCCTTCAGTGTTCCAAACTCCTGTCCAGCCAGTCCACGAGGGGCAGGGTCTTCAGGGTATCGCTACGGACGCAACGTGACCTCTGACCTTCAGTTAGCAGCTGAATATGCTGCCAAGGCCGTCTGTGAGCAGAGAGGAGGCGTTGCCGAGCAACGGGGCGGTTCAGCTGAGCAGCGAGGTGAATCGGGAGGTGGAGACAGTCCCAAGGTGAGTACTTGCATCTGTCTCGGGTGTTGTTATTACACTGGCATGTATGCACAACGTAATGTGATTGGTCCGTGTGTGTGTGCGTGTCTGCGCAACAAGTTTTTATCATGTTTGGATCAGACTTTGCAGTTATTTGACAGTTTACAATGTTTGCCATGTACTGTACAGACGTTGCACAATATTGTGCATGTCAACCTCTTGCAATATTGTGCTTATTATACCATGGAATTCTATTGTTTGGAATATTGTATTCCAAACAACAGTAGAGTACGAGCATTTGAACATTTACATACTAGAGTAGTGGACTGTGTTACTGTACCCTTCTATGGGAGGTGTTTTTTTTTTTTTTCAAACTACAAGCTCTAATAATATATCCATCAAGTAATGTGCTCCCTGAAATCACTCACCACATAATGGGTAGCATAAATGGTATTAAATCATCTTAAATTACAGATATATCACAACCAAATCCTATGTGGACGGAGTTGTTTGCTGTACACATTTTGCAGGCAAATGGAAATCTGGCATCAGCAATGTCCACAGAGCAGAGTAGTATTAATTTCCGCTGTGTGCGAGTGCCGGGTGTAATGCCAAAAGTGTTTTCCCCCAAAACACACACACACATTATTGGTTGCCAAGGTTTGTATGCAGTTTAAGACGATGTCTTAATGTTTTCAGGATGAGTCCAAGCCCCCTTACTCCTATGCTCAGCTAATAGTCCAGGCCATCTCATCGGCCCCAGAGAGACAATTGACCCTGAGCGGTATCTACGCACACATCACCAAACACTACCCATACTACCGCACTGCAGACAAGGGTTGGCAGGTAAGGACCCCTGCCTCGTTGAACCGGTCTCTCCTGTTTTTGTTATGTGTGTTCATCTGTCCATGGCTTTTCACAAATCCTAACAATAATGGAAGCTTTGACTTCGTTACCCTGGTGACTAAGTGACTTATGCACACGACACGTGTGACTAAATGAATTAGCATTCTAATAGTTTGCTTTGTTTCTGCCTCATTGTTCTGGTTTGTTATGCATTTATATCTTCTAGAATTCAATCAGACACAACCTGTCTCTGAACCGCTACTTCCTGAAAGTGGCCCGTTCCCAGGACGAGCCTGGGAAAGGGAGCTTTTGGCGCGTGGACTCCGCCTCTGAGAGCAAGTTGGTGGAGCAGGCTTTCAGGAAGAGACGGCAGAGGGGCGTGGCTTGTTTCAGGACGCCCTTTGGACCCCTATCCTCCAGGTGTGACCTCCACACACACACACACGCACGCACACCGCTATTATCTTCAGTCTGTTTAATTGTTTTCCTCTTTCTGCTTCTCCCGGCTATCATGTCAATGGATAGAACAAAGTAAGTCTGATTCCTATAATTCAGGTGCTAGTGGCAGTGCGCTGCACTACCTCCAGCATTGGCCGTATGTGTGCAAACAGCTTGGCTGTTAAAGTTGTTATTCCCTCACAAGCCTAGTTTGCCCCTCTCTCCCTGTATGTTGTGCAGGAGTGCTCCAGCCTCCCCGACCCACCAGGGCCTGCTGTCTCCTTCCTCCAGCGGCCTGCAGACTCCCGAATGTTTGAGCAGAGAGGGCTCCCCCATCCCCCACGACCACCACGACCACCACGAGCAGCTCGCTCACAAGCTGACGTCTGTGCCAGAGTATCGCTACTCCCAAAGCGCGCCAGGTACTTCTCGCACGCACTAGCAGACCACAGTCAAATGTTTTTTTTCTTATTGTTTGTTTTTTTTTTCTTTTCGCCTCCAGGTTCTCCAGTCAGCAACAAGCATGTGATCATGGCTGCGCCTGCCCACCCTTCAGCCTTGCCCTCGGGCCTGGGGAAGGCCCTAGCCTTGGTTCCTGGAGGTGGGGGCCAGGCCCAGCCTTTTCATCTGCTGCAGAGTCCAGCACAGCCCGCTGTCACCATGCTGCGAGTGGTGGCCAGCGCCCCACTGGCCTCCAACCCCGCTAATGGATACATTGCTTCCTCTGCCTGCAGTACCACCCCAGGACCACAGGGGGCGGCAGAGGGTAGGGGTGAGCTTATAGAAATGTGTTTTCTGTAGCAATGTTTTGCATTTAGAATAATGTTTCTCACATGGTCGGTACTGCCCCCCCAGGGGGCTTCCAGAGGATCGAGGGGGGTGCTGGAAGCAATATTTTGGAAAGGGGTGCGTTGCCTTTGGATTTTTTGGAGAATGTACCCGTCCGTGATCTAGTTCTTTCGGTCATGACCATAGGTGAGAGTAAGAACAAAAGTTTCCCGGTAGATCGAGAGCTTTGCCTTCCAGCTCAGCTCTCTTTTTGTCACAACGGTGCGGTAAAGTGATTGCAATACCGCTCCCGTTGATCCAATTCTTCGGCCAATCTCCGGCTCCAATGTCCCCTCACTCGCGAAAAAGATATGTATGTATGTATGTATGTATGTCAAATTAATTTAAATAACATGCTGTAAAGGAATGTAATTATGTCATGTTTTGGTGTGATTTGATTGGTCTGTTTCCATCAGAAGTCCAGCAGCGTGAGCGGGTGATCCAGACAGTAGAAGGAGCAGGTCAGGGGTGGGAAGGCCGCACACTGTCCCTGGGGTTACATCAACTTCCTGTTCGTCCTGTTACCCAGAATGGCAAGCACACCACTGCTGCCGTAGCCATGGCAGTCAGCCTTGCCAATACCTATGGTAATTCCTGCATAGCCATTGTTTGTTATATTCAACATGAAATCCTTTGATTTACTCTCTGCCACCTTTGTCTAGGTCTGATAGATTTTGGAAAAATATCTAATTGTGATTTTTTTATAACCGAGATTGCGATTTTATTTGCGATATTGGTAGTCAATATTTATGTTCAATATATATATGTAACATATTTAAAACATGTTATGGAGCATTACCACATGAGATGGCATCAAAATATTGACTGGGCGCTGTTGTCATTTTGTGGCGCTTATGGGTGATCGGCCAATCAGTCAGAACTTAAGACAGTTATGCCTGCTGTTATTTACACAGATGCAGCACACATAACTTCATCGTGGACATGATCTAGCTCTGATTTATCTCCGCCTGAGATTGTAACGTTCTCATTGCCGTGAAACATGTCCGACTACGGTACCGAGTTACATTCACCGTTCTAATAGGGTCCCTGTCGCCAACGTCCTCGGACACCAACCAATACAGGTGCTGTGTCTGATGACAACTCTTTGCTTTTCTTTGAGATTACCCTGCATTTTCCGATGTTGCTTCTAGCTCAGCGGAGGCAATTTCTCAGCAGAGCTCCCACGACTGTGTTTCCTTGTGTTTCATGTGTTGTTGGTGGACGTGCCGTGTAGGCAGGCTACATAGACTAGCATATAAATATAGTCGTCTTGAATTTCAGAGCATGACTGGTAGACCTAGGAGGGGCACCGCGCTGACTAGTTAGAATTACCCTCTAACAAGGAGGACGGCATGCAAATACAACCATTGACGCTACAAAAAATACTGGGTCAGATGTGCATATAAATCACATGCTTTGCGATTTGCTTATCGCATTGGTTCACATAGCAATTTCGGTTTGAAAGCGATTAAACGTTTTAGCCCTACCTTCGTCCAAGCACTATTTTACTTGTATAGAATGCCAATGAATGGTCACATAAAAGGGGAAATGCTATAAAACGCTTTGACATGCAGAACAGAATGTTTCGCATACGCCGTTGCAAAATGTTGAAATACAATGAGAGATCCACAAGGAAGAGCCTAATTTCCATTGGGTAATCGTTTGCCAGATTAATTTGCATAATATTAATCTTAGTCAAACCTCCTGATGTGCCGAAGCTGCTCAAACGGCTGTGCAACCTTCCTTAGCGCAGCAGACAACGTCTTCCATAGAAAATGAATGGTGACCGACCGTCCAAGCGCGGTAGACATGATCATGACCGTTCTGCCATTAATAAAACATATGGAAATGTAGTATTCTAAAAAGACATGAACACTTACCAGACATTACAATTTTCTTAGGATAAACATGCACCAGAAAATAACAATCTTTAAAAATGTATAGCAATAATCCAAAAAGTAAACAGAGAACCTAGATGATAGTAACGCTTTCTGATCGGACTGTAGTCAGTGTCTTGTTTCTCCCGTCGCCCCCCTCCACCCCCCCTCCCCCCCCCTCAGCCCTGAGCAACCCTCTGCAGATCCTGGCTGCTCAGGCCTCCAGCTCCCCCCCAGTCCAGGTGAGCAGACAGCCCAGCGCGGGAGCAGAGGGCCTGGCCGAGCAGCCAGGCGAGCCCCAGGCTAAGAGGCCCAAGGTGGAGGACGAGGAGGGCGCCGACTCCTCCTCTCGGCCACAGCAGGTCACATCTGCACAGCAGCCCGTCATCGTTACCATGGCGTCACAGATGCATGACTCTATGAAGTAAGGCCTAGGCACGGACGTGGGGACCCTCCAACATGTTGCCCTTCAACTGCTCCATCCTCCGTACCAACCAGCGGGCGACACAGCCATATGCAACACAGCCTCTGTCAAACTGAAGAGAAGTAGAAGCACGGCATTCAGGACGTTTTGGGAAAAGCCACAATCATTTCAGTAGCGTGCATTGTTTTGACAGTGTCTTTTAAGTGTGCCCAGGCATCGTCAGGCGACAAACGGAAGTGATGTGGATCTTGCACACTTCACTGCTCTCATATCCACTTATTAATCTTTCGTGAGCGACCGAATCCTCTTGACTTTGTTGTAATTACTTGCAGGCCAAAGAAACAGCCCTGATCCGAGTCACTGCCTTGCTGTGTGTGACGCATTCTGCACACTGACACAACTGTGTTGGCTACGGGCGAAATGTGTCACCGCGATTCACAAAGAGGGGTTTTTAAATTGAGTTAAACATTATGGAGTAGTGAGACGGTTAAAAGCAAGAAAATATGCACGAAAAGGTTCTTTAGTCGTCGAGCAGAACTGAAAGGTGGTCTGAAACCAGCAGTTTCCACTAAGCCCAGCTCAGTTTCATTCAGACCAGCAGGTCTCCAGTCACCAGCTAATCGAGAGCATTACAGTGGGGGTGCAGAGGGGGGGTGTAGGGGGGTGAACCGAGGGAATCGATTGACACGGAGCTCAAATTAAGTAGACAAACTGATTGTTGTTTTAGTTGTTTCCCTGTTTCGATGATAGTAGGAGGAAAGATAGAACAGCCTTCTGGACATTTTTGTTTGTTTTTTAGCTGGGGAAAAGCATTATTGTAATAATCTTTAAATGTTTCTTCTTTTCCATTGGCTTTATTTTATTTTAACCTTTAGACAGCTTTACATTTTTAGAACATTAACAGCTCTTTAACATGTTTCACTGCTACACTACAATGTTGTTATTAATAATGATTATGAATTATTGCGATGATTCATTAGCAGACGTCGGGCAGTTTTATCAGGGCAAGGGGCGGGACCAACATCTTTACACTTACCTTTTCCTCATTTCTCGATGCCACGTATACTGTTCCTCTTTCTCTCAACCACGTCTACTACTTTCCTCCCTTTTGACAGATAGAGGTGATGTGAAGCCATGTCTTGTAAGGCTTGGGGCCATGAGATGTACCTCTGCATTCTATCCTCCATTCTTTTCACTCTGCCTCAATTTTTCTGTCAATCGATCGCAAGCTGCGCCAGATGTATTGATTGTTGCACAATAATAGAACATTTAAATAAAAAGATGCATAATGATTGTATGCTGCTCTTTCTATCTGCTATATGACAAAGCTTTTCAAAAATATTTGTTTCCCTATTTTGCATAAAGAGAAAAAATATTTTTGCTACCCATGAACAGCTGTCATCAAACCATAAATGTTTTGGAAATAGCAAAGTTTAAATATGTATTTTTAAATGTTCATGTTTTTGTGATTTATTAAAACCACAATGTAGCACAAATTAAAAATCATTATTGACATTGACTTGGCTATGACATCTTATTGAATGTGGGCCTGTAAAGGATTTCATGTGGCCGAGACATCCTCATCTCAGGACTGTCTGGGCGTATACCGATCCGACTTGATTGACATTTCCCATGCTTCTGTCTTAATGCATGTTTTAAATGGACACCATCATTTTATTAATTCTTTGGACTGTTTGCTGACCTCAGCAAATATGCCATTTGGCTCCACCCAAATTCAACCTCGGAAGAGCTCTAGTAAACAACATTCACTCCAAAAGCCTGTCTGATGTTCTAAGCCTTTTGAACACCTTGCACAGCAGTACAATTGTCATTCCTAATCATATTAAAAACACATCTACAGGCAGTAAAATGTGTTTACTCCCCAATACAGTTTTATTCAGTAGTGCATGCATCCTAAACAGTAAACTGCACAGAAAGAAACTGACTTGCATGAAAGAAATTCACAGATTTTTTACAAATCATGAAGTATAATTATTGCAGCAAAGTGATAAAACAATACAGAATAAACTGGCTTTAACTGACAAGATATTTCAGGGAAAAACAACTTTATTTCTTCTAGTTTTCCATAAGCATTTCTTGTCAAAACAATGAGTGTAAATTATTTACAATCATTTACATACAGTATCATAACCATACAGTATAACAAAAGAAACCCTGGCGAATACATATTCTTAAAAATGTTTATCGGATAATGCAGTAATTTGGAGGCCACTTTATTTGTATGGAGAACTATCTCCTGTATACGCATTAAGCACAATGGTTGTATTACATGCATCAATTGTATGCATGTTTCTCTATGCAATGGCTTTCTGACTGCCCATAGGCCCCCATTGTAATGAAATGACCTCCAAATGATTCATTCTTACTGAGTGCTTAAGCAATGTACAACAGTTTTATCCCTGAATGTACGCCAAGCCATTTGATAGAATTGTTCATGTACTTCCATTGGTTGTAGTGAAAATGCTGCTGATGTTATGTTCAAATGATCGCTGAGCTCTACCTCAGCACAGTGCAAACTTAACATTCATACATAATGTACGAATTAAATATCTACTACCCAGGTTAAGCCTATCAAAACATTTAATTTCAAAAGAATTCTGTAGTATAATGGAGTTTCACATGGGCTGTTTCCACTCATTCTGCATTTTATACAGCAACAATTCAGTCAGAAAACACATTTTCAAGATGAGCCTTAAAGATTTTCAGCTGTGCCTTTGTCTAGACAGGTATCCTGTCTCTTATCGCACTACAGTGCGTCTAGACAATCCAATGCTATTTGTTTGAAAAACTGCAGCAGTGCAACGGCCTTTAAAAAAGAAAATGGCGCCCTGACATTTTCTGTGCTTTAAACCACCTTGAACCGTATACTTCTGTCTTGGCGGGCCTGGCCCAGTCCAACCACTCACTAGCGTGAGCTCACCACGCTGGCCTAGAGCTAAGGTGAGAGGGGCAGCCCCGGCACTAATACATATTCATGACTTGACTTGAGCGAGATATTCACACTGTACATGCGAGCGTGTCTGTGCTGTATGTGTTTGTATATGTCCCTTTCCACTGCCGTAGAGAGGCGTCTAACATGAGGAGGCACTTATCTTCTCTGTAACCTCCAGGTCAGACTTGGCCACCAGAAAACGCAGCCGACCCCCTCCCAGGCGGATCAGATCCACCGCACTGGACACCGTACAGGGCAGAAAAAAGCGGGTCGGGGGAGAAAGTAGGAATCTGGTTACGTGAAGCTCAGCGGAGACGTAGTATAGATGAGGCAGTGTCTGGGCCGTGACCCTTCTATTAATAGTGGTCGATAAGGCTAAAAGGTTGGAGAGGCGTGAGAGGTCAACACCGGGGGGAAACCACCGACACCGCATGGCGTCAATACTATCAGCCAGCCACATCACACCAGTCACGCACAAGACAAGGGTCCCCTGAAAAGCACCCATTGTTCAAACACACAACACAATTCACATCCATCGTCACTGCAGTTTTTCTTTCAGATGTTACGATCTGTTTAATTTATATTTAGTTTATTTATTTAAGTTCGATTTTTTTTTATGTGTTTGTGTTTTACATCTGCCGGCAGCCTACCTCTGGTAGTCTGCTCCTATCAGACTGGTGCCGTTGACAGCCAGGATGCGGTCTCCGATCCTCAGCCTGCCGTCAGAGACAGCGGGGCCGTCGGGGATCAGAGTCCTGATGTAGATGCCTGGAGCATTGAGAGGAGTGTGCTACAGGAAGGTAGGGTGTTAGCACGCTTGGCTTCTGTGTTCACGTTATGTGTTCGCTTATTTCAGCAGGATGTAGCTTAAACAAATTAAGCAAAGTTGCTTTTATAATGTAGATTATGAAGTTTTGTAGAAAGGAAACTTTCTTTGTGATTTGAAAGAGTAACTAATATCCACGTAGGCAAGTATGGCCACTCTACTCAGCATGGCAACCACCAAGGCTTCCGGGCAGTTATTTGAGGCTAACCAGATCATGCTCTTATTTAAATGAATGGCCATAACGGCAGTGCACTTTCAAAGTTCAATCACATGACATAAAAACCTGCATGTTACTGTATACAGTACAATCTGATCTAAAAGGTTTGTTAATTTTGCCCCAAAATAAAGTTTTAAAATCTATCTGTAAGATCTCTTTAAACTCTGCTTCACATGCCCAACCGAACAATTGTCTTAAACGGTTCCACAGTTACAAAGCAGACAGATAGGTAAGATTTTTGGGAGTGCAGGCAGAACACAACTGCTGGCACAATAATCATTGTTCATTGTACAGGCTACTATGGATTTCTATTCAGAATTCTTGATGTCTTCTAGTAACTATATGCAAGTGGGTATAAATGTTCTGTGGATAGAACAGTGTGTTTGAGAGGATAGCTAACTGGTTCTGTGTTTGTGTTGCTTACCAGGCCGTCTATGAGTCCCATGCCCAGTCCATATGGTCCCTTATCCAGTTCCACTACAAACACCACACACATTTCATCAGGGAGGGAAGGAGAGCCAGGGGAGTATACAGGGAAAGGAAAGTCACACCCACTAACACACCCTGCAGAGGAACACACACACACACACAAACACACACACACACACACACACAAACACACAAACACACAAACACAAACACAAACAAACAAACCCACAGGGTCTCGCTATAGGGTCGGGTCAGATAAACAAATAATAACTACCCAAACGCTGCAGACCGCCAGACATGCAGGCACAGTACATACAGTACAGACACACTGGCATGCACTTCTCAATGTTGCCTGCAGATGGCACACTTACTACAAATCCACAACAACAAAACACTATAACATGCATACAACAGTTAATAATCCACACTTTATTGACATTATTACTTGAGTTAACTAAAGCGTAATTTGCCACTAAGAAGAAGAAGAAGTGGTCTTTCATATTCTTATAGTGTTCTTTCTTATAGTCTTCTCTAGAACAGAGTAAAATGTATATAATGTATTATTGTATTTAGATTAAGCTCTCATCCACAATGGCAATATTTTGTATTCATATCTTTTGCCCAACTTTACGGGCACATGGAACAATACATAAAAGAGCACGTTTCCATATATGATCATGTAGGAAACTCTATTACAGCATATAAATATACAAAAACAAATAATGCATTATAATACTCATTGTATTACAATGTGCCATATTCAGTAGTCACAACATACTGTTTAATATTACAGCCAAATATACTTTTAATTTCCATCTACTTTACATCACGTGAATGATGTGCATTTACGTAATATTTACTGGTTGTGTGTGTGCGTGTGTTTTATTTTGTTTCGTTTATTTGGATCCCCATTAGTTACTGCCTAGGCAGCAACTATTCTTCCTGGGGTCCGCACATGATAAACAGTAACGTCAAACATTGGTACCAATTACAAATGATACATCTGAAAGCATACACATCCCCCAAACCCTCCCATGTCCCTATATATTCCCCTCATAACAAAAGTGTGCGTGCGTGCGTGGCGTGCGTGGCGTGCGTGGAGTGCGTGCGTGCGCCGTACATACAGTACATGCATACCTTCCAATCCATTGGCGATGAGGTCATTGGCCTTCTTACTCTCTGCCCTGCTGCTGCAGCCGTTCATGTGGGCAGTGTGGCCTACCCCAGGCCCGCTGGTGTCCGGGTACAGGGGGGTGTGGGGCGGGGTCAGGAGGCAGGACGTGTCGGGATTCGCTGGTCGAGGCTGATGGATCGTGCCGTTCCTTCTAAGGCTGCTGTGTGACTGGCCGGGGGTCCTGTCCCTCCCTCTCTCCTCCGCAGGCTCCTCGTCCGCGGGAGCTCCGGCGCGAGGACTGTGGTGGGAGGCGGCCAACGCCTCCCTCTGCGATGGGGATAGATAGGACGAGAGCAGAGGGTCAACGGCCAATCAAAATTAAGTAAGTAAACAAATAGTTTAATATGAAAATACAGTGCACATACTGGACTGACACACACCTTTGGTGTAACATTGTGTGTGTGTGAGTGTGTGTGTGTGTGTGTGTGTGTGTGTGTGTGTGTGTGTGTGTGTGTGTGTGTGTGTGTGTGTGCTGTATACCTAAGGGTGCAGAAGTAACCGTAAGGATTATGGTCCAGTCAGCCATTTTACTCAGTAGACAGCCAAAAGGCTAATCAGATTATCTCTGTTTTAACTGTGTCTACGTTTCTGTGTGCCACTGAATGCTTTCTGGGAGTATTACAGTCCTTTAATTCATCTGTTAGTGGGATTATAAGGAACTGTAGTTCAGGCACATGGCCTGGATTACATCTTGTGCACGTGTGTGTGTGTTTGTGTGTGTGTGTGTGGGTGCGTTTGCACGCTTGCACGCGCGCGCGTGTGTGTGTGTGTGTGTGTGATTGTGTGTGAGTGTGCGTGCGCGCATGTGTGTGCACGTGTGAGTGTGTACGCGTTCAGTGTGTGCACGTGTGTATATGTGAGATTGTTTGTATGTGTGAATGTAAGTGTGTGTGTGTTTGTGTGAGCGTGTGTGTGTGTGCGCACGCGCGTATGTGTGTACAAGTGAGCGCGAGCGTGTGCGTGTCTTCCTGACAGCGTCTGGTCTGACCTGGACCTCCTGCCAGTCGGGCGTGTTGGTCCCGTTGGAGTGTGTGTGCACGGTGGCGTGCGTCTGGGCCTTGGTGCGCAGCCCCCACAGGTAGTGACGCACGTACAGCAGCTGCCTGTAGATGCTGTCCTCCACACACTCACCCTCCAGGTCCACCCTGAAGCCCGAGCTGGGCAGGACGATGGGCGGGTGGTTCTCAAAGCTCTCCAGGAGGTCCACTACACGCACACACACACACACACACACACACACACACGCACGACAGTAAATTAGACGCACTCTTTGTGTCTCATCTGTGTTGCTTGTTGAATGATGTCGTTGTGGCTTGCTCTGTTCTGTACGCCGGGGGGGCCTTACATGTATGCGCATGGAAAAGACAGAGAGCTCCCAAAACAGAGCCATACCTCCAAATAGAAATAACTCATGCTAATAATAAGCTACTTTGACATAGTGGTCCTGACTGAACCACTTTCATTGTCAGCAGCATTGTTAGTACTGCTGTGTGTTATTCTTTTGTTTTTCAGCGATACTTTATGATGAATCACGCAACAGAGACAAGTGACGCATGCTGTGTTTCTCCTCTGGCCAATGCAACCACTGATATGGCCTTGTAAACAGTGATCCCATTCTAATGCAGACAACGGTGCAATGTCACACATACAGTATAGCAGGCCTATAGTCCAACATAGACCCAGGTGCCGACCTGTCCTGTAGCTATAGGCCTCGTCCTCGCTGCTGGGCTGCCATGCGGGCACAGGACCCAGCTGGGCTGTGAGCTGGTACTGGGTGAGAAGCCGATGCAACTGGACGGGCTTCAGGCCGGCGTGGTCACTGGACAACACCCTCCAGCTCAGCTGGACGGAGAGCAACGGCTGTCAATCATACAGTGTACTGACACTAACAGAGACTACATATAATGGTCAGAAGCCAGAAATGATGTCACACCCGGAGATTAATCTGACCGACTTGTTTTACACAATGTGTGTAAAGAGCATTTCTGGAAGTTAAACAAACTTGAATCCTTTTGGATCCCTTCAGAAGACACAACAACAACAACAGACATCTATATTGACATTAGTAGCCTTTAAATCACAGCGGCTGTGTATGTGTTTGTATGCATGTGCGTGCGTGCGTGCGTGCGTGTTTGCTAACCTGCGTGAGCTGCTGTGGGGCAGTGGCCAGTATTGACACAGCGCTGTTGAATTTGCTGAAGAACTTGTCAGCCAGGTGCCCCAGGCCAGACCTGCTGGCCCACTCCATCATCATCCTCACACACGCCTGGATCTGCAACACCTTGGAGCGCTGGAACCAGCCCCGAGACGGCCCTGCACGCACACAGACACACACACACACACACATTGGATGGTAATATCAGCAATTTATCAGCGCTTGAAGACTTGCTGAAGAGTGTCTGCATATTTCATCAGACTTGCTGCAGTATATGTATGTATGTGTGTGTGTGTGTGTGTGTGTGTGTGTGTGTGGGGGGGGGGTGATTTAGGAAAGAAGACATTCTTAGTGAGTAAGCCCCAATGGCCACCAGTGTACTGGTCCTTCCAGAATAGATAACTGCATGGCGCACAACCCATTGCAGTACACTGTCTTACTGTATAACACACCAGCATACACCTGCCTTTAGCCCTCTGCTCCACTGTATACAGTGCGTGTATATATACTGTATATTTATATATGTTTATATATATAACATTTTCTATATAAATACTATTTACATTTTTCTTTTATTATAATAATAATACATTTTTTTATTTTATTTGGCACGCCTTTCTAAACACTCAAGGACATCTTACATTTAAAATACATAGATATAAAACAGTTGGCTGAAATATACATATTGTAGTAATGGACATTTTATCAGAGAAATATATACATTATACATTATATTTAATTCATATCTGGAAGTAAAGTAAATAGTCATATTCCAAAGATCATGTGTACGCATATTGATTAAGTGGCCATTTGGGATAAATATGGATAACTACATCTAACCCTTATAGGTTGTTGCTATTACAGTAAGACTGACCATGTTTACATTGAATTTAAAGTTTTCAGGCAAACATGGTCATACATACATACATTACAGCAATAATGTGACACTGGCTGTTTTACAGTCCAAATGGTGGGATTACTATTGTAATAATGTGAACACCTGCAATACGCAACCTTTTGTTTTGGATGTACACACACACACACACAATTTACAATAGGCGTTTCTTTGTCTAGCCATACAGTGAAATGCATGTTGGGCACTGACTCTGCATGTCAAGGTGTCATAATGTACACAGTATAGTCTTTGAACACACTGAAGGGCAGAGCACTCCCACATGTGCAATTTAGAAACAGCCACAATCCTCTGCCTCAACAGCAATCGGCCAGTGGTTCTAACTCATTTCAGGGTCACAAGGTGTCACAGCAAACAGTTGAGCAAAACACACAGGCACCAGGTACGCACGGCTAGCGCACGGCTAGCGCACGGCTAGCGCACGGCTAGCGCACGCCAGGTACGCAAAGCACAGTTACTCCA
>JAODLL010012351.1:20290-39882 GCA_026546735.1 Forbesichthys agassizii | reverse complement strand
CGCACGGCTAGCGCACGGCTAGCGCACGGCTAGCGCACGGCTAGCGCACGCCAGGTACGCAAAGCACAGTTACTCCACACCACATCTTGTCCATACACAATGCAAACTGTCAGACTCTCTCTCTGCCCTAGTTGCCATGGTATCAGACTGATAGTGTGTGCGTGTGTGTGTGTGTGTGTGTGTGTGTGTGTGTGTGTGTGTGTGTGTGTGTGCGAAGAGTAAATGTGTGCGCGGCAGAAAGCCGTGATGCCAACGTCAGCGCTACCTGCTCTAAACTGACTTTGCTGTTTCCATGGACACCGTGAGTGGAGAAATATCAATGAGCGACAGGGAGAGAGAGAGAGCGAGAGAGAGAGAGAGAGAGAGAGAGAGAGAGAGAGTGAGCGAGAGGACAACCTCAGCGGTTAATGAAGACATATGGCAGTGATGTGTATGTATGTGTGTGTGCGTGCAGACTGTATTTAGACAAACTAGCAGGCTGTTAGCAAGGTCATAGCATCGCCAACACGGAGCCCCCAGCCCTCGTACCCTTATAACCCCCCTACTCATCATTTCACCCTCCTCTCCTCTCCTCTATTACCAGCTCTGCTCTCCTTTGTCTTACTGCGTCGACAGCCAAACCAGGAGGAGCGAGGAGAAAGGGGGATGTTTGTGGGTGAAGGAGGGAGAGGCAGAATGCAGATAGGGGGACGCAAAGGCGTCAAGGGCGAGTCTGGGTTACTCTGTCGAAATGCTGACAAGGACAGAGAGACATGCACACAGACGCACGCACACACACACACATGCACGTAGACAGACATATCCCTTGGGAGGTCTAATGGTGTGTGTGTGTGTGTGTGTGTGTGTGTGTGTGTGTGTGGGTGTGCGTGTGCACTGTCCTACCTTTGTCAATTAGCTGGTTAAATAGTGACACATTGGAGAAGAAGAAGAGGTAGGCAAACATTTGAGCCTGAATCTCCGGGTGAACCATGTAGCCATGCAACAGCTCCTGAGCACTCTGGAACACCTGGACGCATGCAAACACACGCACGCACGCACGCACGCACGCACGCACGCAAACACGCACGCACGCAGCCACAGACGCACATGGAAACAGGGATAAAAAAATAGTTTGTTGGTTGTGCGCGTGTGTGTGCGAGTGTGTGCGCGTGCGTACCTGCAGGACCCTGCGTACAGGTTCGGGAAAGCCCACACCTCCCTTCCAGCAGGGTTCAGTGTTGTCCGCAGGGAATGGGTTACAGTCAAACAGACCTGGTAGCACTACATACAGAGACTGCACACACACACACACACATTCCACTGGTAATGCAGCTGAACAGATGACCACAAAATGACTCCGCTCTGTCGTACTATTATAAAGTTGAGTAGCGGTCACCTAAGGATGATGTCGCACAGTCAGCAGAGATAGGGCTGCTAATCAGCCTGTGTGTCTGTGTGCGTGTGCGTGCGTGCGTGCGTGCGCACAGTTAGTGCGCGCATATGTGCACCTGTGTGTATTACGGTACACAACCTTGCTATGACAAGTTGGAAACAACATTTCTTAATGATCTTCCACATATTCAAGGGTTTCAATTAAATTGCTAAATGTGCTTTAGCATTCTCATTACTGAGACTACATAAAGCACAATGTGAATTACGACTAGGTGGTTTCGCTTTTAGCCAGAGACTAACAAAGTGTACAATTACAGATTAAACAGACAGGGCTTATTAAGCATCTTGCTCAGCTACAGACAGGCCAACACTGGTACCCACCTTTAACTTATCTTATATAAATTCTAATAATAATCTATTGTGGGGATATATTGTATAGCGTTTTCACACCACATAAATAAAACAGACAAACTGTAACCCCCCATTAGCTCAGAACAAAAGCAGGGCTACGCGCACCCTTCATGTGAAGGCTGTTACCTTGGTGATGTAGTAGACACATTGCTGAAAAGTGTACATGATGACTTCCTCTAAGATGGTCATCGCCTCCTCGTTGGCCGATATGGTTGCCGATAGTAACGACTCCTTCGACCCTTAACAGAGTTGACACAGATAAACACATTGCGAGGAAGGGCGAGAGAGGTAGAGGGACATTGTTCGAGCTGTATCAGGAACTGTGTCAATGTGAGTAATAGCAATTTAATCAAGATATTGCACCAGTCACCATCACATCGTTGTGGGGACCACGTATCTCTGTGTGGGTGTGTGTGTGTGTGTGTGTGTGTGTGTGTGTGTGTGTGTGTGTGTGTGTGTGTGTGTGTGTACCTTGCAATGTCTCTATGGTGTGAGTGTATGCAGGTGCTCTCTGCTGAATAAAGTAGAGGATTTCAATGGAGTTGGACATCCAGAAGAAAATGGTCTGCAGATCTGGGACCAGGTCTGAGATACTGAGAAGAGACAAGGAGGCTGGGTCCTGACTACACACACACACACACACACACACACACACACATATACACATACGCACACACATACACACACATACAAACAAACACACATGCGCACGCACAAACACACACACACACACACACACAGTCAAACTCTGTGATAGAGAACACATGCAAACAATCAAAGGCATGTCACGGCATTGTGTATAATTGGCCAATAGGGGGCAGAGTAATCCCAGGTCCCCAGACCACCACTCCTATATGTACATAGCCATATATGTGTGTGTGCGCTTCATCCGTAACAGTTCATTCAATTTGAATACAAGCACAATGCTGTACATCTCCACTTGGAAGCATAGAAAATTAATTCTACTGTGGATTTACTGTGTGTGCAGGTGCACAGAACATGTGAAAAATATCCTGCCCAAAACTGAGGGTTTGAAAATACAGAAATTGCACTACATCTAATGGCACACTGTTCCTTTAACAAAATAAATAAATAGTATTTATTTGACTATATGCAGATCCTCAGATGCATTGAAATGCTTAGCATGCCAATACATTGTGTACACATACCTATCTCTCGCTCTCACGCACGCACACACACACACACACACACACACACACACGTGCACATAAGGTGGAATCCGATACTCACTGCTGAGCTTGCTTCTGTGCCAGCTCCTTTGTCTTCTCCTACAGTCACGCACACACGCACGCACGTGCACGCACACACACGTGCACACACACACACGCACAGTAATTAGCAGCTCATCAAACTTTTACAATGTGCGTAGGAGGACCACGATCCTCTGAGCTCTCACTAGCGCACTGAAAAGTAATACCGCTACTTTCTTTACACAAATGAAGACGCTTTAGTGTACGGACACACATGAGAACGCACACACGTTAATAGTTATCGAGCGGATGAGATGATTATTTGTTGTCTAGGGCCTCTCTCTCTTGCATCTATCTAGGTATCTATGGTGGCAATGGTTGCTATGGAGACAAGACAACTGGCAGTGCTGACTGGTGTACCTTGAGCCAAACACCAACTGTCCTGACCTGGCCTCGGTCCTATTCACACAGTTTACTTGATTGACCATAGTGTGAAACGTGGTCAAAAACAACGTGTCTGTGGCACATCACTCTAGTAATAGCATGGTTAAATATTGGTAATGATTCATTATTAGAATGATATCTCTGACCATCACCATGTTTTTTTGATGCCAACCGTATCATATTTTTAAAAAAAAGGGAAAAACTGGTTGAAAAGAGATTCTTATATGATTAGGCTGAAAAGAAGTTATGTAATATTAAATAATTTTAGTAATATGATTTTCACTGCTCGTTGAATGACATGGTTTAAACCTTTAACGATACTTTGTTATACGCTTTAAAAACTGTTGATTCACTAAGGATTAAGGAGGGTGATTGACAAAATATCTCAATAGTTATACAAAAACATTGTTAGGGACATGAAGTGATTGTGTCGGGCAGCTGAAAAAATTGAGGAAAACTAGACTCACAGTTCGCTGTGATATTTACAGAGTCCTGCAAGAGAGTCCTGCAACAAAGCAACACTTTTGTCAAGAAAGGATTACTCCTCCAATATTATTTCAGAGAACTCTAGAAAACTGTACCCTCCACTATTGACAAGATAATCAATACTGCTCCGCAACTCTGTATCAGAATTTAAGGAATTTGGATTGTTCTTCAATGACAAAATAACTTCAATCAGAGCCAGCATTTCTGCTACTGTAAACACTGACAACTTCAGCAAACCCTGTAATAAACAGGTAACTTTGGGAACATTCATGTGCATTACACTAACTGAGCTTTTCTTGGGCTCAGTTCTTGGGTGCAAATTGCGACGAAATGCCTACAACAGTTGCTTAAACGTAGACGAGGCTCTCAGTTCTTGTTCACTTAGGGCCATATTTTAACGATCTAAGTGCACAGTCTAAAGCACAAGGCGCAAACTGCATTTAGGGCATGTCCAAATCCACCTTTGACATTAACTGTGGTAGATACGGTTGGTGCGTCAGGCACATGGTCCAAACGAGTTGTACTTACTTTCTTTATTATTCATCGGTGTGTTGAGGGCGTGACTATAAACCAATCCGAGTGTCATCTCATTCCCTTTAAAAGTCCAGGCGTGCTTGCACCGTAGATGGATTGCTATTATTTCGAAGATTAAAAGATGCTAAAAGATTTCACTAAGATCCCTAAAATGTAGATGTAGGCTACACACTAATTATTTCACATTGCAAATTTCTTATCCTTTGCAAGTTTGAGTGTTCCTGAAAAACAAAACTGTACATGCTACCAATTGGTGACATCATTAAGGAGCGCAATAACGGTAGTACCTCTTGAGCCAGCTTGCTATGTTAGTGAGCTAAAGATGTTACAGCAGCAAGCAAACGCTCTACAGACTTTGTTATCTTGTCTTCAGTCACATTTTCAGCAATTCAGCTGAATATGTGCTGTATTCACACAGACATGTTTTTCTCCCATATTATATATATATTTTTAAATACAGTATATATATTCAAGTTTTGATTGGTCTGTTATAACCTTTATGGGGCAAAATAATTGGTGCCCGTTACTTTACGAGGAGCATATTTGGCGATATGGCAATATGTATAATCCAATATCCAGCAAAGTGTGTGTGTAATACAGTACAACACGTGATATGCAAACCTGTTTAAATATTCACCTAACCTGACGTGGCTGACCTGCTTTCTGATACTCTGAGGTGATCTTGAGCGGAAAGCAAAGTCGGAGGCAGTTAACCGACAGTTAACCGACAATAACACACAAACTGCAAGTTAACTGACATTAACCGTCAGATACTGACAGCAGCAAGTCAACACACAGTGGACCAACAGTAGCAAACCCAATAAGTGGCAATAAAACAGACACAACAGAGAGCAGAGACAGGCAAGCACTGACCCATGCAATGGTCTGGATACGTCTGACTATTTTTAGCAACAGCTTCCCAAAGCTCCCCAGTGGGAAGCTGGAAGCAGAATGTTGTATACACAGACACAGCAGGTAGGCTGGTGTCAGCTTGTGGTCGTCTCCTGAGAGAGAGAGAGAGAGAGGGAGAGAGAGAGAGAGAGAGAGAGAGAGAGAGAGAGAGAGACTAGTTTAATTGAAGGGTCTCGTGTATAAATAGTACAATTCTACATGAATATTCAAAGAGACTGTTAAGAACTGTTAAGAGAGTTGTTCTCAATGTTGGGCTTCTATTGTTTTCAATTCATATTTATTTTGTGTGCACAACAAACACGTTGCAAACTGTAAGTTACGCTAAGATGTCTAAGTTCCCTCTATTTTGTAGAACAAGCCGTTGTGCCACACCTCCAGGTTCTATGAGGGAGATGATCCTGTTCAACAGCTGGTCCTCGTGGGCCTGGTCAAAGTCCAACTGGAGCCTCCTCTTCTGGCCTCCTGCTCCTCCTCCCCCCACCCCTTCTGCTCCTGGTAAACAAGGCCCTGCTCCGCTGTGGGGCTTCACCAGGTGGGGTTTGAAGCTCCTCCTGACGGCGGGGGGTCCGCCGGCCGGCTGCCCCGCCCTGTCTCTCAGCACGGAGCCACACATCCTGCAGGTGGGCCCTCCCCCATCCTCCGACCCGCCGCCCTCGTACAGCTGCCCCAGGGTGCGCAGGCGCGCAAGCGTCTGCGCGGGCAGCGGCTTGGCGCCCGTGCAGGGGTCCTTATACAGGAAGATGTAGTGCGCCCCGAAGGCGAGCAGGTCGCCGTGGCGCAGCGGCGTGGAGCGCTCACACCGGGAGAAGTTGACCAGCACGGTGGCGTGGGGCACGGGCTCCACGGCGACTGCCCACGCCGTCGCCGCCGCCGACCCCCGCTGGCCCTCCGACGAGTCGTCTTTGCCATGGCGACGGGGCGCCGGCACGCGCCGCAGGCGGCAGTGCAGCGGCAGGACGTCCGGGGAGGAGAGGCAGATGTTGGGGCGTGCCGACGGTGTCTCCTGGCCCACGGTGTGCTGCTCCCGGTTCAGCAGGTAGACCAGGCAGTCCTGCGGGCACGTTCACACACAGCACGGGCTCTGTGAGCACCGGGCACTGAAAGGGGTGCGTTCAAATTCAACTAATGTTTCAGGCAAACATGTTCTCTTATAATTTAAACGTTTTTTGGTGTAAATATTTCAAATGTTTTGATTCACTTGTAAATGCAATCAATTTAACTGTCAGTAACATTGATGCTCTTTCTTAAAGGCTCTTTTTAGCTAACCACTGGAAGATTAAATCAGGTTAAACACTTGCCAAATGTTTCTGGAACTCCCATCTGGGCACAAAACTCACTTAGTCCAGCGGCCATATTTGTTCGCCAAAAATACCTCCTCAGACCATTTGTGTGTGTTCACAAAATGTTATCAGTTAAAAGCAAATGGAGATAAAAAAAACATTTGCCTTTAATTGCTGAGTTGAACGCACAACATAATTCAATTCAGCATGGGCAACAATGAATGAATGAATAGACTATATAACCACAGCTCACCTGCTGGTTGTATCCCTGGAGCAGCAGCAGATGGGGGGACTGATACAGAGAGTGCCTAACCCCCCCTCCTCCCTCCTGACCACCCTCCTCTTTCCTGCGGCCGCCCGGAGGCCCCTCACGCTCCCGCCCACCTCGGGCCCTCAGGGGGCCGGGCAGTGTGGAATAGTAGCGCTTGGGCTCCTCTCCGACACCCAGCTGGAGACACACACACACACACATACACACACACAGGGTCACATAGAGTGTCATGACGACCAACCGCTCTGAACAGGCGCTGGAGCGAACACCCACCTGGTTGAGGCTGGTCTCGCTGAGACTGCGACAGAAGTTGGAGGTCCCGGTGCAGGGGAGGGTCAGAGTCCCTTTGGCCCTGTTCCTCTGGAGTCTACGGGCCTGGGCGTTGATATCTGTGGATCAACACACACACACACACACACACACACACACACACACACACACAGGGGAAAGAGGGGTCAGGACACACTGGAGAGAGGCAGAAGAAATAGGGGACGATATGGAGTTGAAGAGGGTGAGACAGAGGACAACATGATATGGAGCAGAGGACAACAGCAGGCCAAACGGTGGAGAAGGATCTTATGTGAGAGTCCAAGGCTTTGCTGCCAAACATGGCGTGCGTCTATCTGGCGCCAGGCAGGTCATGGGTGATTGGCAGGGTCTGTGTCGAGCAACGGCGGACGCAAATGAACTGGATGTGTCGCAGTAATGGGGCAGCGCGCCTGCCTAGCAACAGAGCATCTGGTGGAATGTACATCTTGCATCGCTTTATCAGCGGCTTCTTTTACAGACAATGCAATGGCTTACACTGTCACGCACGCACACACGCGCATACACACTGGCGTGTGGAGGTGGGCAGCGCTGGTGACGAGGCAGGTAGTGGTGGTCTCCATGGCAATGATTGACAGCCACCCTACCTGAGGCCAGTCCCCACCTTTAGTGTTGGACTGTACCACTCGGCCAGACCGCAGTGGGGAGCTCTTGTGTCTGCCCAGTCCGGACCGACCCATTAGAGCCGCCAGGAACTGGGGAGTTTTGGTCCCTACATCGGGGTGGGAGGGGTAAAGAGGAGGAGGGGGAAGGAGGGAAGGGAAGGGAGGGGGGGGGGGCGGGGGGGCTAAGAGAACACCACCCAAAAACACCAGGCATAGACTAGCTCCTCTGTCTAAACACACACACACACACACACACACTACACACACCACAAAAGATGCATGCACAGATGAGCAGAGAGGTCAAGATGTTTCATTTTACAATAACGTAGGGAGATATTTCATACATATGTAGGGTGGCACATTTTCTCCCACATATTTAACTGTGAAAACTGAGAAAATAAGAAGAGACTGGGAAAATAACATAATATTGACCAGTGTCAAGTGTTGATTATGATCAGTGTTGGGCAGATAGTAGTAACTAGTTACTGTAATATTATTACTTTTTTCAGTAACTAGTAGTGTCTAATTACTATTTCCAAAACGTAATAATAAAAAGTAATAATATTACAATTACTAATACAAGTTATTCTAACGCATTACTGCATTACAAGAACTAGATATCTGGTCCTAGCAAACTTAGGGTAGGCTAATTGAACCAATCATCTTGTTTGAGAGGCTGCGATGTTTTCACTTTAACTTGGATTGGATTGTTGACTCCTACGGTTAATTATTGTCATTTTTCAGAAGGGGTAAGGCAGGGTAGTAATTGTGAAAGTAATATAGTAATGTAACTTGTAAGGTAAACTTTTTAAGAAACATTTTAATACCCAGTAATAAGTAATGCAATATTATTACTTTTTGAAGGAGTAATAATAGTAACTTATTACAATTCCTGAGTAACTTGCCCAACACTGCTTATGATATATGTTTGGCTTGTTTCACCAGGTTGTTGTAGTGCATAAAAACAAGGGTGAAACTGAAACGACGAATACGCTGGGTAAATACACCCACAGAGCTGGTAAACTGTCGTACAGACACCAAGATACAATTTGCTTGATTGTGATGTATTTCTATATTTAGAAACAAATCCTCCCCAGAACTAATAAGGTGCTATCTCACTAACAGCACTGTGTAAAACACACATTGCATGCACACATGCACACATGCACACACACACACACACACACACACACACACACACACACACACAGATATAGCAAAAATGTACGGTAGAGTGTTAACACTGTAATACAAAACTGAAATGGTTAGGGGTGAGTGTGAAAATGCTAGTTAATACAGCAATAACATCCAGGAGGTTATGCTTTACTGTGATTAAATGAAAGGTTAAGTGTAGAGGTGAACATATCACCTACAACATTGATGATTAGGCCACTCAAGACAATTGAAATCTGTAATCCCAGTAAAACTTCCTCTTGGGTTTGCAATATAGCATCTATACATGTTTACAATCTGACAAGTTTAAAACATCGTATAGATGAAAAAAGGGAAGAGAAAACATGATCATATTTTTTTTGCACTGGCTCTCTGGTTACTACAATCATTGTCAAAGCAACCAAGTTAGTATTGGCTTACATGACTTGCATGGTTGTAATATGAGGACCAATTAGACTGCCAGGCGAAAAATACCCAATGGAATTCTATTGCTCATTAACTTTTACATAGCTTGCACGGTACTCAATATTTGTGTGTATATCATTCCCTTTATGTAAAAATTCATGGCACACTTACACACACACACACACACACACACACACACTAGTTGTGTTAGTTAAGATGTAAAACCAGTGTGCTTACTGTATAATAAAGTTACGTTTCTGTAATACATGACTGAGAAAAAGGAAGGCTGAATGAGCGAGGCTTAACGAGGTATCACCTCATATACTGTACCACTCACTGTACAGGCAGGCCCTGAAGCACACAACCTGCACACCATCATCCTTCTACTAGGGTTTCCTCATTCATAAAAGCACAAGTGCGCCCACACCTGCACACGCTAGCACTTAGCTTTCGCACAATCAATAGAGTGCGAGCGTGCGCGCCTGACTGTGTGAGCTGCCGCCCGCCGAGTCTGTGTTTCTGTCTGCTCAGATGCCTTCGCCATAGGAGAAGCCCCGGGGCAGCGCTATACGTCTGTGTTTCTGTCTGCTCAGATGCCTTCGCCATAGGAGAAGCCCCGGGGCAGCGCTATACGTCTGTGTTTCTGTCTGCTCAGATGCCTTCGCCATAAGAGAAGCCCCGGGGCAGCGCTATACGTCTGTGCAGCCAGCACAGCTCCACTTTCTCCGTCTGAAATAAAGGCTAAGCGCCCATGTCTCCTCAGGAGGATAATATGAGCACACCCGAAGAAGCCTAGTTCTGTCAACTGCACTCTACTTATGGAGAGAGAGAGAGAGAGATAGAGAGAGAGAGAGAGAGAGAGAGAGAGAGAGAGAGAGAGTAAGAGAGAGAGAGCGAGAGAGAGAGCGAGAGTAGGGTGTGCTCTGTCTGCCGCCCCCCTCTCCACCTCGCACATGCAGAACACACGCACACACACAAAGAGAGAGAGTGCACACACACCTGTACTGCAAGAGAGGGTTAATGAGCTCTTCTTTACTGCTGAGGTTGACATCTTAAGAATGAGGGGGAATTAAAACCCAGCTGTGTTGTGTGTGTGAGTGTGTGTGAGTGCGTGCATGTGTGAGCATGTGTGCGTGTGTGCGTCCATCTGTCTACCTGCATGTCTGCCTGTCTGTCTGCCTGTCTGTCTGCCTGTCGTGTTATGGCCAGCTCACCAGCGGTGACGGTGTCCTTGTCCCTGGCGATGAGCTCCTCCACCTGGGCCCTCCTGCGCAGCTCAAAGCGTCGTGCGTGACCCTCACGGGGCTTCCACAGCTCCTGCAAGAGGAGGGGCTTCTCGTTGTCGCCCAGCGCCCGCAGGCACTTCGTCCGCCATGTACCGGCGCCGCCCCCCTCCAGCTGCCCAATCACGTCGCAGAGGACGTAGGAGTGGGCGGCGGCCTTGCTGAGCGAGTAACGCTCCAGCGCCTCCTTGACCAGCTCCTGGGCGCTGGAGCGAGGCGTGGCCAGTACACTCTTGTAGTTGGCTCCGGTACTGATCTCGCCGCCGAAGACCTTCAGCACGCCGGGGGCGGAGCTCTGGGTGGAGAGCTCGGAGGGGTCGTCTGCCGGACGCTCAACCGCCTCCGTCACCGAGCGCCGCTCCCCGTGGGCGGACGTCTCCGTCGGCACGCGGTCCCGGTAACTCAAAGTGCGGTACAGCACCTAGTGGGGCGCACATGCCCTTAGATGACCCATTAAAGGTGCAGACACAAACAAAGTGGTGCAGAGTGCACCACACAACACTACCTACAACCTTGCTTGGTAATGCATGTCTAATTTTGGGGGAGGAGCTTCTGGGGAGCCCTATGGCCAAAGATATTAGAATAACAAAGATGGAGCATTGTAATACTTTAAATTGAAAAAAATATAGAACGATTCCGGTCTCTTAAAGGTGCAAAGCGACACTTTGAACCCCACCCTTCCTAAGCGTGTTCTCGAGCGTGTGCGAGCCTCTGCAGATGCAAGCGAGACACTGACTGGAGCTCTGCGAACCACCGACCGGCAATCACGGTCTGCTACGAACTCAGGTACAACCGGCACATACAGACCTTCCTCTGCAACACAACAGTAGCCTAATAAGATTTATCAACTTTACATTGAACTAACGTCCATTCTCGTTTCATGATCAATCCATCTATCCATCTTCATCTGCTTATCCATAGTCTGGTCATGGGGGCAGCAGCTCCAGCAGGGGACCCCAAACTTCCCTTTCCCAAGCTACATTAGCCCGCTCTGACTGGGAAAGCCCGAGGCGTTCCCAGGCCTGTGTGGAGATCTCTCCACCTAGTCCTGGGTCTTCCTCCTCCCAGGTGGACGTGCCTGGAACACCTTCCTAGGGAGGCGCCCAGAGCACATCCTTGCCAGATGCCCGTACCACCTCAACTGGCTCCTTTCGACATGAAGGAGCAACGGCTCTTCTCCTAATTCCTCACGGATAGCCGAGCCTCTCACTCCCCCTATCTCTAAGGGAGACGCCTGCCACCCTCCTGAAAAAACCCATTTCAGCCGTTTTGTACCCATGATCTAGTTTTTTCGGTCATGACCCACCCTTCATGACCATAGGTGAGGGTAGGAACAAAAATTACTCGGCAGATCGAGAGCTTTGCCTTCCGGCTCAGCCCTCTTTTCGTCACAACGGTGTGGTAAAGTTATAGCAATACCACTTCCACTGCGCCGATTCTCCGACCAATCCCCCGCTCCAATGTCCCCTCGCTCGCGAACAAGAGCCCGAGGTACTTGAACTCCTCAACTCACTCACTTGTGGTTAGGACTCTACCCAGAGTAGGTACTACATTGGTTTCCTGCTGAGAACCATGCTCAGGTTTAGCGGTGCTAATCCTCATTCTGGACCATTTGCAAAAAGCTGTGACGACAAGCCACCGAACCGCAACACCCTCCCCACCATGACTAAACTTCAATATCCTGTCCATGAACATCACAAACAGTATTGGTGACAAAGCGCAACCCTGGCGAGACCAACGCCTACCTGAAATGAATCCGACTTACTGCCGAGAATCCGAACACAGCTCTCGCTTTGGACATACAGGGATTGGATGGCCCTTAAAAGTGACCCCCTCACCCCATACTCCCGCAGCACCTCCTACAGTATCTCCCGAGGAACGCGGTCATACGTCTTCTCTTCTCCACAAAACACATGTAGATCGGAAGGGCATACTCCCAGACCCCCTCCAGGATCTTTGCAAGAGTAAAGAGCTGGGGCCTCATGTATCTTCATGTAAGCACAAATAGATTGCGTACACTGGTTTTCTCGCACAAAGTGTGACGTATCAAAATTTACGTGACGTGAGAATGTGACCGAAAGTCTTTCTCCATGGCTTCTCCAAACTTCTCCCACACCAGCTTCTTTGCTTCTGCTACCTTGCAACCGCCTCTGGAGACTTCCGGGACAACATATCCCGAAAGGCCTCCTTCTTCAGTCGGACAGCTACCATTTAGATCTGGTGGGGGTTAAATCACCGCACAGTCTTGGTTCTGGTTTGTTGTGGTTTTTTTGACTGCATTTCCCAACAATGCTATCTGCTGTAGAGTCAGAGTGCAGACTCGTGAACGCGCATGTAAATGACACCTACCTGTGTCAAGGGGACCCAAAAATATCATGCACCTATCTATGCACCTTTAAGTGGGCGTGTCACTAACAGCATTTTGCTGTGACATTTTGCCCAGACAGGTAAATCTACCAGGCATGGCCGGAAACAAAGTAAATTTACCCCAAAACAGTTTGCTGCAGAAATACCGTTGTGGTGTCAGTTTGATCGTAGATACTTTGGAATTAATGTAATATACTCAAAATACCCATTAGAGAAATAATGGCCAATAATATGGCTGAAATCCATTGACCTCCCCATTAATGGTATAGCCAGATATTGCAAGCTAAATGTAAGCTAAATCACTTTTTGTCAAATTCAACAACAACAACAACAACAACAACAAATATTTCTACTACATTTCACAACCTTAGAGTCTATTGTGCATGTAGAAAAAAAAAATATATTTCTACACAGCTCCGTATAGTAATATAAACAAAGTGGCGAACACCTCTCACAACAACAAAGCCTAGTACTAGCCTATGCTTTGCTTCACAATGCGTTTCGATGTATGAGGCGGCACCGCTGAGGACAGCGGCGCAATACTGTTTTGATTTCAGCTCGAAGTTATTGTGTGTGTGTGATGATTAGTGTCATTTAGTGTATGTGCGTGTGCGTGCGTGTGTGTGTGTGCGTGTGTGTGTGTGTGTGTACCTGAGTAAAGGTCCTGCTCTGGCGCTTCAGGCGGCTTTTAGAAGGCAAGGACATGCTGGCCCCCGACGATGATCCATAGAACATGATGCTGCCCCCCGACACACACACACACACATACACACGCACCACACACACACACACACAAAGCAACATAATACATAAAGAATAATCCATTATACAGCTATATGGAAAGTAAACTAATAGTATTTATTTTATAGTATTTTATGCATGCATGCTTTTCAATGTGCGTGTGTGGGTGTGGTACCCTGGTGTGCAGCTGCGGGAACAGCAGACGTCGAGATTCAGGATTCAGGCGTCAAGATTCTCATGTATCAATGTCTTCTGACACAATGGGCGTGAAAACGAGTGTTACATGCTAAAAATAAAACTTGAATTTAACGTGCCACTACAAGTTATGCCGGCTTCATATTTATTTAACAGTGAATGCTGAACTTACTACTAATATTAAGACACACCAGTCTCTTGTTATACCCTACACAGTATTTACAGTATTATCTAGATGTAAGGTATATTATTGTATCTCACTGGTGGGATAACGTGACTATTTTAAATGACTACTAATCCACAGTAATCTGGCTACTTGGCTGCAGTTAACTCCATCCTCGGACCAGCAGACTCAGCTGACCGACATACAATGCATACGCGCAAACACAGACAGCCTGCACGCCTTTAAATATTGCGATGGTGGGGTCTTGCCAGGGACTCGGGCTACCTTTTTGTTATTTCAAAAAGAGTCAAACTTCTCCTGATAGAGAAATACAATTTGCCCTTGTCTAGAATATTCGATGGTCCGAAAAATAAGGGTGCGCTATTAGACTCCTACAATAGTCTATGTCGGATATTCGTCGTTTAAAGCGATTTATTCCAATGAAAATACGCCACTTTGGTTGCAGCTTGGTCGCTAGTAGCAACCGCCATAGCAACAAAAGGCAGAAGAAAAAAACCCTTAGAAATTAATCCATGAGGAATAGGCACGGCACAAATAGCGTGTAACGGACAGGTGTCTCTAGTGCTGTCAGCTGCCTTGAACGAAAACATGTACGCACGAATTGTTTAGTCACCTATACCGTACGCAAATTTGTGTTTAATTATTAAATTATTTTAATGGTATATATAGCCTACTTTACGATTGGGCTAGGCTATATTCTTATGCACTGCTGAAGTCAATTAAATAGCACCGATTAAAGTTTATTCGGACCTATGACTTACTCCCCAGAGAGTTACCATGCAGTCTATTGCGTTTCTAGTGGACTCTACTCACGCTGTCTGCATTGCGTGGTTCCGTCGTGTTGGGGAATCCCTGGTTTCTTTCTAATTCCATCTCGGTAAATGAAATTCCATGCCAGATTGTGAGAACAAGCTTGTCTGGGCCAAGTGACACGAAATCCGGTCGCAGGTTAATATGTACGATAACAAGCCGACTAAATGTTGTGTTTTTCTATCCGCGCATCACCGCGGAGTGTCCAGCAATGCCTACTGCCTCAGGCGACCGACCGCATTCCTATTCATACCGGATCATACCCGATCGACGACGGAAACACCCGAGCACTCGTTTCTGGTTGATTTTGGTGCACCTGCTGATGTGAAAAAGTGTATAGACACTTGTCTCCGTCTGGTGGACATCGGCGGCATGACAACACCGATGGTGCATGCCCGCATGTGCGTAAAAGTTGATATGAAGACTTTAGGTATTGCCGTTCATTTACCACTTCAAATAAAGCGCTTGTAGAAATTAAACAAAACATATTTGGTAAGATAGACTAGTGCATATTGCTGACTACCAATGTATTGCATGAATGTACATCCTTTACCTAGTGCATATATATTGGATCTTACAGTAATTGTAAGTAAGAAGCTGCTAGTAAGTAAGTAAGTAAGTAAGTAACGTTTATTTCAGACAAAGGTCACAAAGTGCTGTACAGTAAAAGCAATGCAAACAAATACAATTATACACCATACAAAATAAAACATTATAATATAAAACAAAAACCTAACACTATGAATCTAAATGCTATGCTAAATGATTATGTGATTGATTTGTACCTATGATCTATGGCGTCCTTTATGCCTACGTTGTTTATGTAGGCCTAGGACATTGCTGAATTGTTAAAGTAGGCAGCAGATGTGTTTTACAGCCGAAATAAAAAATTACATTTCAGATGCATAAATATGTGTATCTTATATATTACTTGTAGATGGCTGCAAACTACAGCTTTCTCCCATAGGGTACACTGCAATGCTGTACCTAGGGATATTTCTTATATGTTATTTTGTAATGTAGGCCTACTGTATGTTATGCTAAATGTTAATTGGCTGAGGTCCTAATGTACAGTGTGTCATCTGCCTACATGGATGGTATGTTCATGGAAGGATTCACATATTGCTTTGGGTGTCTAAACAGTTACTGCATTACTCTCTTGACAAACATATTAAGGTCATGGGTTTATCTCCAAGGCCGCCTGTTAAATGTCACCCTCCGGTGTGAAGTAATAACTAGACATATTGAACTAATTATATTTAGACAAAATAAGATACATATATTGCTAAAAACAAAGGAAAAGGGCCCCATTACGTTTGCATTAGTGCCATAATTCCATAAATACTAACAAGCATTATATAGTCTTGTAAAATCTGTTTATTAAAAGACATAAAAAAGATACAAGCATTACTGTATAGGCAAGTCAGCAACACAAGCTTCACAGACACAATATTAGATATGAATACAAGAAGGAATGGGAAACAGCAGTGTGGGAGAAAAAGATAACATAAAAGTCTGTCTGTCCTTCCTTTCTGATAGGAGTATTATGTCTGTAACATGATAAAGGTTCGACCAGGACAGGAAGCAAGAATAACATAACGAAATTAGCACAAGAGAGCAACTTCTGGCCAAAAAAACCACACCAGCAGCACTAAGACCACAAGTGATAACTAGCAGCTCCACAATCACAAATAATGTAGAATAAACACTGCAGAGGCCATTTTGTGAAAGCTTCAGAGACACACCATGTGGATGTGGATGTCAGGAGGTGACTGCTTTAAGTACAAATTAGACAGACAGACTTATTTTGGATCAAACCTGCTTGGGAAAGGCAGGAAATTCATTCCGCAAAACATTTTGAAAAAATGTTTTTATTACATGTTTTTCAGTAATTAATTAAGACATGTTACCTTTGAGCAATGATAATTATTCATCACGTGGGTATTATTTTTAAAACGAAACAGGTACTTTAAAAGGTATACTCTTCACTTTTTTTATCGTGTGCCCAGATCTCCACCTTTACACCCAAAGTCACCGGTTAGAGAACATTGTGAGCCTATGAAAGCTTTGGGAATAAAGAGTATAAGGACAACCAGCAAACCTTCAGTGGGAGAAGCATTCCAGGCACAAACCAAGTCTCTTATTATATACATTATTAATATTTGAGACCCAACATAGGGACAGTGATACATAGATACTGTATACAGTATAGCTACTGTATTGTATATATTGTTTGCACACTCGCCAAAGCTCACCATATAAACCTAGCTAACACACTGTGCTAGATAAGAAAGCGCAGTAGCATTGAAGAAGTTATACATTTTAGGTCTGAATTAATTCAAATCCTGAGAGATAGACAGATAGCATGGGGAACATTAATGTAAATAAAGAAGGTAACTTCTATTCCTACTGACACTAAGGATGGCTATATGGTGGTGGTCAGACATAACTGTATATCTTGCTAGTTAGAGAGATATTTTGTTTACAACTCTTGTCTTGTGTAATAACCCCCACTACCCAACATACAGTATGCTGTCACATCTAACATGTTAAAGAAAACATATGCAGTACAGTACACATTCACTAGAGATTTAAAAAAAAAAAAATCGTACATTTATTTTTTGTAGTATATACGTTATTGTGTTCAAGGTTCATGCATTAATGTGTAAACATTGACTCAGCCGATTTGAGGCTTTGGATTCATGGGTGTAAGATTGTACAGAATACCCCAAAAAACTGTACATACACACATTCACACGCACGCACACACCCACACGAACCCATACACCTGAGATGCCATATTGGGCCAGATTGTTCAACAATACTTTCCTTTTCCGTTCAAGTGTGAAATACATAAAATAATATGTGTATGTGCTATCAATTCCGGCAGTAACTGTCTCCTGGCAGTGTTTTTAAAGGACAGCGGTTCTCTTCTCTGAGGTTTAACTGTGTTGTTTTAACGTTTTTAAAATATCCTCATTCAGTTAACATGGAGAGGATAAGTGAGATTAATGGGAGGCATGTAATGTAATACAAGGAAAATATATACACAATATATAAATAACATGGTGGAGACATTCATATAGGATATTCTGAAACTAACCACGACAGTAAACTATTAATAACACAGCAGTAAATCTTAATAATACCGTAGAGCTAGTCAAATTTGGAAGCACTAAAGTATAATTCTCACTACTAGCCATGAATATCTGTGTACCATAAATTAAAGTGCCCCTCTACAGACATGCTTAATTATGAAATCACACAGTAAATCACTGACATAAATAGTAATACTAAACCATATGGCATACTAGAATTGACACAGTAGTACATTGTAGCAATTATATCATTAATAATAAATATAATAACAACAATAATACCACCAAATGCTCTAAATGGTGCTCCTAAATATATAATCACACCTGATAATGATTATACCCGAACATGTACTTAAAGAAACAATAATAGTGTACAGTCAGCTATAACTGTTTGTGTTTCGGCTATACCACTAAACTGTCTCGTCAAATCAGTTTCACGACACTGAGTGAGCACCTACAACACAGAGAAAAGTCTCCTAATACAGTGATTTAATCCCTGACTGTTTAAAAGTAACCAAACCAACCGATATAATAATACATTATATGATAAGCTAACAATGGCTGATGTCAACTTCCGCACAACACAGGAGGTACTTCCTGTGACATCAATGATGTCATCTGGAGGTCTGGACCTGATTGGATGGCTGCGCATAGAGGTACTTCCAGATGGCATAGTAGTGTATGGCCGCTCCCATGGCAACAAACAGGTGCCATATGGCATGGGCGAATGGAACAATGCCGTCGCTTTTGAAAAAGACCATTCCCAGGCAATAGCAGCCCCCACCCACGAGTAGCTCACACAACCCGGACTGCTCCGGCTGGAAAGAGAGAGACATCACGACAACATTAGTGTTAATGAAGATGTTGGGTCAGGAATGTACAGCGTATCCACTGTGCTCACTATGACACGTCGAGGGAGAAGAAAAGATGGCGTCTTACCATTGAGAGGATGACCAAGGCAGGAAAGACTCCCATCACTGTGTAGCAGATCAACTCCATGATCTTATACCTAGAGAGGAGAGAGAGAGGTTAGAGACAGACAGACTGTACAGTAGGTTGTATTAAAACATACAGTAGATGCACACAAACGGACCTTTCGTGGAAGAAGAACACATAGGTGGTACCAACAGAGGCCATTACCCAAACCAGCCAGCGCATGTGGCAGCCCCAAGGGCCGAGCTCTCGCAGATTCAGCCTGGGGACACAGCCAATCAATCACACCCCAACCCCCCGATCACCAACCAAAGCTAACCTTGATGCCACACATAGGGTACATGAACACAACACACGCTGTCAGACACACAAACAGCATGTTACCAAGGAGCGTAGGAGGCTGCGATGAAGAAGTATATCACCATCCTGTCACACATGTGGAAACAGTGCTCCACAGAGCTGAAGGCACAGGACAGAACCATCTCAACAATCTGTCTTGGGATACTTGGGTCAGTGTGTGTGTGTGTGTGTGTGTGTGTGTGTGTGTGTGT
>JAODLL010012351.1:0-20190 GCA_026546735.1 Forbesichthys agassizii | reverse complement strand
AGAACCATCTCAACAATCTGTCTTGGGATACTTGGGTCAGTGTGTGTGTGTGTGTGTGTGTGTGTGTGTGTGTGTGTGTGTGTGTGTTTACTGGAGATGGCTCTTCTTCCATGCCACAGTGTGGAACAGGGTGGAGATGATGAACAGGGAGCTAAGCCCCGCCCCATACACCCATGCTGACATGCGCTCCCATTGGTCCTCGGACTGGAAGTGAAGCAGCGAGCTGCCCAACAGACTGGGGAGTATCCACAGCTGAAGAGGATTCATTGAATGAATATGGAACAGAGACAGTTAATGGGGCTGGCAGAGTAAAATATCAACAAATGTATAAAGATGCTGCAACAAATATCTTAGCATGTGGAGAATGTACAGTACTAATTAGATCATAATTAGTCAATTATGTGTATTAAGGAGGGCTAAAATATTTGTAACGCGCTACTGTGTGTGATTATATTCACCGCATGTGTGGCACAGTTTGCAGCATGCTCATATTCTGTGGGCTGGTATCTTTTGTTAGGAGGAACACGGTTGTTCATAAACCTGAAATGACATATCAGTTAATCAAACACTACAACCATTAGCTATAGCACTAACAAAACTAGCCTGCACACCAGTGTCTCTGTGGAATCTATTTGAAAGAAGTGTATGTGCTCATAATCCTACTTAATACATAATTGATGTTGTTATGTTTTCTCTCATACAACACATTTGCTAAGCTTGAGCTGAGCTGTTAATTCACCTTGTTTTTAAATGCAAATGTTTCTAAATTGTTACGGACTTCCACACTTATATAAAGTAACATATATTGTTATATAAATTATTTAATTACTACATATCATCACACACATCTCTGCCCTAGCTCCATCTAAGATAAAAATGTATCAAGAAATGTAATTTCTCCCCACAAAAGACAGGATAAATAGACGGCTACAGTAGAAAGTGACCCCACCCTGTATATTTAGCAACACTCTGTGCTTAGCATCGCTTCAACCCACGTAGATCCAGCTTCAACTTATTGCCATGGCTGCTGTTGCCCAGCAACAGCAGCCATGGACAAGCTGCACTGAAGGTCTGTGGTTGTTATACATTCATAAGACATAGACAGACAGATCTTATATTATATACATGTATATGTATACATAGACACACTATATATTACAATGAACCACATTCATTCATTCAGTGACACACGCACGCACGCACACACACGCACGCACACACACACGCAGAGAGAAAATCACGTACAACAGAGGAGGTTGCACTCCATCAGTGATGTCACTGTTGTTATGGAAACCCCCGAGCAGGAGACTGTGTTTTTTTTTCTTGCATGAAAACACATTTTCTCCTGTATTTCTCTCCTTGCCCATCTCGTCTCTCCTTGTCTCTCCCTTCCATTCTCTATCTCTGGCTCCCCGCTGGTTATAATACCACACAGTACAGACAGGGGAAGGCATTCAGGCAGTGACAGTGAATGCATGCGTGCACACACGTACCCTCCCTGTTCTGCCTCGTGGTGCAGGGCCAGATTTCATAAGAGACCTAGATTTAGCCATGTCACACACACACACACACACACACACACACACACACACACACACACGTTGCGCGCATAAGCATTGTCCAAAGATTGATGGGACGATGGGGGGTTGCTGCTAAAAGGGAACACCTCATTTGGAAAATCCACATGAATTATTCCACATGGGAAAAGCAGGAACACACTACTGCCGTGGAAGAGGAAATACAGGATGGCGTTCGACAGTGGATATGCAGGCCACACAATGCTTTTACAAGCCACATTGTTATGGCGGTGCTAATAGTTTTGACCAGTACGATTAAGCCATTGTGACTGTCTACTTAGTCATTTCCACTGAGGCAGTAATATGAGCACAAGGCCATTTCTGTCATTTCTCACAAAATAGCCATTTCTTAGAAATACCAACCAAACCATACAAGGCTACATTATATTGCATTACTGCAACACAGCAGCCGTCCTGGTGCATGGCAATATGCCACTGTGTACTAGCAACGAGAAAGAGCTAAACAGGATGGAATGGGACATTGTTTCCTTTTGCAGGACGACCTTTGATCACGTCATGAACACAAACAAGGAACACGACGATGCACAGTAAAACTGATTGATGTGACATCCCAACTCCCTCCCCAAGGAGACAGTGAAACAAACAACCCATCTCGGCTGGTGTAGGGGGAAGAAGGTACAATTGCTCAACATGATCACCAGAGAGAAATTATGCACCCTCTGTCTTTCCTCTATCTGACCCTCCTTGATATCCATGCTCCTTAAGCATGCTGTACTCAGACTGACACCCATTCAGCTCTATTAATACGGGCTGACACCGCCTGGAGCAGCATAGCCCAGAAACACACGCTCCTGTCCCAAATAAGAGCCTGTATTGTAGCCATCACTTGAACTCTGTCTGAATCTCTCTCTCTCGTGTGTGTGTGTGTGTGTGTACGTGTGTGCATGTGAGCCAGGCCCAACAGGCCTGCCAGTGTCCGTAATGACTTTACCAACCTGGCTGGTAACTGCCAGGGCAGGGCCTGGCTGACACAAGGCACCCCTGCAAGCTGCAGCATGTCAGGAACAGACTTAATGTGTACACCCTTCACAGCTATACACGCACATCTAAGATCCAGGGATTAACTGAAATAATGGTGCCTGCTTGAATTTTCCAGCAACACTAAATCCGTAGTGACGTTAATGGTAAAAGAAAATGTGAAATGTCTGCCAAATCAGGTTTAGTCATTGCACTACTCTTTGTGGTGCTTTTCAATTCAAAGTGTGCTCGTGAGCAGAGCTCAACCTTTCCTTCGAAATAATCACATCTGGCACTGGAAATGTCCTGCATTATAATTAGTACAAAACCTGTTTGACTTTCTACACTGTTAAAATGTGTTAATGCTGTTCTGCAGACTGAAGTAAGGTGGTATACTCAAATTATTTCAGATAAGCATATAGGTTCTCCTATTGAAAAAGCCACTGCCACAATTGTGGGATGTTATACCACAACAGTTTTACTTTAACTTCTTACCGTACTATGAACCCAAAGTAAGAAATATTTTTATGCTAGGCCTAGCTATCTTGACCCACGCTTAGGGTTATCTGAACCCAACATAAGATGAAATCCACCCTGACACGAACTGACCCATGTCTCAGGCAAGACAACAGAATAGACATATGAGAACAAAATGCGGAAAAACGTAGTCAAGAATGTGTGCGCACCAAATAAACATGACTTACATCCTCACTAGTAATTATCAAATCGGTTGTGAAATTCCTAGGCACAAAATGTTTTACATTTTACCTGTTTTACCATTAGTCTACTAACATGTAACAGTAAATGCAAAGGAATACCGATATTTGAAATTGTAAATGTACTAAATAATTCACCCACCTTACAAGATTCATTTAAAGTGGAAATATAAGCAACAGTTGACAACAGACAGCAGGCGAAAGCCAAAATTCTTCTGAGAGGAAAACAAATATAAAATGCAAATTTTCAAAAAAGCACCGCGTCGACTTGATCGACTGTGACAAATGAGCTGTTCACCACCGGCCGACGAGCACCGTTGTTTCACCGAGGATGTCGTCTTAACGGCATCTCAACGAGGCGCTGGGAGACGATGCTCTGCGATCCAGCTGCTTACAGCTCGGTCATAGAAGTGTGGGTGGTGTAAACGCACTCCGCTTTGATGCGGTTTTCTTGAGAGGCACTAATGGAGCTTATAAATCCACCACGAACATCGGCATATGCTCGATAATGTAATTGATGAAGACACAACCGCCTCACTGTTTCTGATTTGATTTTGAATGATGTTGGTAGCCTATTTGTGTATTCATGTGAAGTTCTGTGTTATACCTCTAGATGGCAATATATTCAAAGAGAATGAGGCTGGTAATAATATATTGTAGCAGTTTAAATTGTCTTTTGATATACATATTCAGGGCGATCACTCTTGTATAAAGAGAAATTTTGTCGCAGCCTCTAAATTTCAGGTGAGCAAACCAGTGCGTTTGCTATTATCTTGCTGACAGACTTTTATCAGTTATGGTTAAGGTGTGAAAATTCCAATTGTTTGAGAAGTCAGGCTTTACTTAAAAAACAAGGACACCCTATAGCCCATGATTGCAAATCCATTTATATTCCTAGTTTTAGCACGGTTTTGTCTCTAATATGCAAATCTCTTTCAGTTTCTAGATAAATATTGAAACACTAAACATATGACAATTTAGGCAATAGGCAATCTGGGCCGCTAGAGCAGCAATTTCTTTCTGATGAATAGACATTTTGTATTAATGCACATAAATCCACATATGCGCAAACATTTTTATTGCTAAAATAACAATCATATATTAAATGCATATATGACCAGCATAAGCATTTAACAGGTACTGCAGCCTTTCAACATGATTAATATAAAATACCTGCTGAGAAAAAATAATTGTGTGTGTGTGTGTGTATGTATGTATACACACACTGAATACTGTGTGCATACATACATACATACATACGCACACATTTTGGATTTCAAATATTATTGACACAAATCTTTATGTCAAATGTATATTAAAAAAAGTACTTTTTTAAATATATTGCAGAAAAGCTTAGAGCAAGAGAGAAATGGATGAGGTTGGGACAGCATCATTAGAAGAAATGGTGAAGTCGTTCAGACTATCTTCAAGTCCTTCATGGCAGACTCCAGAGTCTTAATTAAAACAAAGAGCAAATATTCACATCATGAGAAAACCACAACAGTGTTTGTGTCAGAGCGTGTGTGTGTGTGTGTGTGTCTACCTTGACATCCCAGATGGCCATGCCTCCATCCATACCGGTGGTACAGAACTTAATACACTTGCTCCGATCTCCTTGTAGCACAGAGAGTTGACTGGAATTTGAGAATACAAATCTTTGAGTCAAACCGGATTTGACTGGATTTAATGGCACACAACAGAAAACTAAGGGTGCAACTGCAGATCATAAAACACTAGCTAATAAACTCAACAGCTACATAAACTACCCTTAATAACATCAACTGTTAAGTGATGGGTATAGATCCGGTGCGCAATGGAGGGTTTTCAGTTGAAAATGTAATAACAGTAAATAATGGCGAAGGAATGCTGGGAAAGTATATGCTAAGGTCAGCTGCACGCTGTGCCGGAAGAAGAAAACTGATATCAGCTGTTGCCAATTAAATGCAGGAAATCGGACTTCCATTCCTTGTACGAAGGAGTCATGGTTACAGTGAATGTAAATGCATATGTCTTACAATGCTCTGTGAGCTAGACGTAAGATCACTCAATCACGTTTACAGGGTGCTATAGGGCTGTTTTTATAACGCTGTCCCTACAGTCTTATAACCAGTGGTGGGCCATCAGGGCCAGCAAGGCCTTCTCTGCTGGCCTAACATAAATTATGATCATAATATGATAAAAGTTAATTACATTTTGAATTTATTTTCCTAAAAATATAAAAATATTATACAAATTATACATTATACATATTCTCTTTATGTTCGTGTGGTCTTTAGGTTATAGTTTTTATCCAATCAGAATTCAGCTAGCTAGTGTTGCCAGGCTGTATGAAATCTGCCTGAGGCCTTCAGAATCAACAATGCTGGCGTCTGTGCATTGTAAGTGAACGGGCACATACAGTTGATAGACAGTTGCGATAGCCAATCAGATCACGAGTTGTTGACAGTAGGCCACCTAGCTGGCGTCACGTTGTGATTGGATCCTCACTCAACGCCGTAGAACAACAAGGAGAAGGAGGATAGCAGCCTACTCACTTGTGAGTTCAACGCAGATCAACCGAGCTGCACCGGAGCTGCACCCGGTTAGCAGAGAGAGAAATCTAATTTATCTACTCGCTTTTTTAACTGTGTTTCTGTGTACTATTTCTCCAGCCGTGGTCACGTGGTGTCATAAATGAATGTATTATGAGAGGCATTTATTGAAGTCGGACTAAGTAGGACATCACTGAAGGCCTAGGTGTTTAATGCACGGCCCGCCACTGCTTATAACTATAGATGAGTCATACAAATAAAAACCAGACTATTCTAGAGATTAGAGCTGAAAATAAGAGGCCTTAAAGAATGTCACCACCTGGACCAGGAACAGCATTTGCAGGGAAAGAACCACACAGACACAATTGTTTACCTGATACTGTTCTTGTGCAGGGTGTCTAGGCTCTGCTCCGTGGTCTGGGTGGTTGAAGCCCGACGGTCCAGGTTCTGGAATCTTTCCCTGGCACTTATGCCTTTCTGGGTCGACTGCTTAGGAACCTCAAGCTTCCCCCCAAACGCCAGGCTGCCCTTGGCACTGTCATACACAAACAGCACCGGGTAGCAGTCATGGCCCTGTACCAACAGAAAACACAAACACACATAGACAGACGGGACAAAGCTTGATATGGTTTTATTAACACTACAAAAGTTACGGAAGGCAACAAACGATAACAGGTGATGTGTTATTGATTTTATATTATTTAATGTGTTAAAAGTGCAATAGTTTGATCCTTCCTGTATTTTCCTGTTTGTGTAAGATACAAACTGTAATGTGAACTAGCTAAATAAATAGATAAATAACACAATTTCTAAGTGTCAAAGTGCTTTATCCATTTTTAAAAGAAACCAGAAAAAAACTCTTTACAGTACTATTTTACGATGTTAGGAGTAACTTTTTTGCAAAGTAATTTATGTTAAAGCATCATAACGCAGTGTGTGTGCTGTAAGCGTGCATGAGTGCAACGCTGTTTAGGCTCTGAATGGGAACTCACAGCAGCCACGACGCTGTTCTCCGTGATGAAGGTCAGACACAGCAAAGGCAGGGTCTCTGAGCTCAGTTGGCTGATCCTGTAGGAGCCATGACACCAGTCACCAGTGAGTACACACACACACACACACACACACACAGACGCACACGTGCACACACTCACGCACAGCTCAGTTTGCTGATCCTGTATCATGACACCAGTCACCAGTGAGTACACACACACTCACGTGCACGTCTTGCCTCCCTCGGCGATGGCGACGGTGGAGTCGTGGGAGGTCCAGGCCAGGCGGTTCCCAGAGTGGGAGAAGCATACGCTGTGCACCCAGCCTCCGCCTCCTCCTTCGCCCATGGCTGGGGCTGTCCCCGCCACGGGGCCTCCGGACTCAAACAGCACCTCTCCGAATGGCATCTTGCTGCCCCAGGGAGTGGGGCCGGGCTTCTCCTCCACCTCCTTTATGTAGGCCGAGAAGACCCTGGATGCAGGGGCCAATCATTAAAAGGTTTAGTAGGCGATAGTTAGCTAACACAAACACGTGGTGCAGACCGCACACAACAACAATATCCTAGCATTTGCAATGGGTTTCCAATGTGTGGGGCGGAGCTTCTGAGGGAGCACCGTGTGGCTTTGAAGGGAGAGGTGCTTTTTGTTTTTATCTAGTTCAAATTTCAACAAGCTTTCTCCAGAATGACCTACTATAGCTTTATGAGCAACAGATGTAATATGTGTTGTGTAAAATAACATGTAACATAATTCTGTGTCTATCCACGAAGCCTTGATAGCTGCATTTGAAGGCGCAGGAGTGAGCTTTTGAGTGCTTTACATGACATGGGTCATGGTCCTCTAGGTCAGGCCTGTGTCGTCGTGGACCTCACCTGCATTTGAAGTCACAGGAGCCAGCGGCCAGCAGGACGTTGTTGGGGTGCCAGTCCAGACTGAGGACGGTGGAGCGGATGGGCTTCTTGATGTGCTTGCACACCCACCTGGAACCATGAAGGCACAGCGTTGACACGCGCCATGAATATAAGCTGTGGTTTCAGGACAAGCCGCGGGCGGCAGAGCTCCGCGGTGTAACCAGGCGATAACAGTTCCCAGTGGGCAGGGTCTAGTCATAGTTTTACAGCGCATGTTCTGAACATTGGCGGGTCCCGGGAAGGAAACTTGTTACGCCACTGGCACAGCTATACATTACACTACGCTAACAAGAAGCATTGGATGGACAACGCACTGTAAACTAAGTGTTGCATTTACTGAAGTTCAACCAAAAGGGGGCGCACTACCTCGGCTGACCGGGTACCCTCTGAAGATGAAGCAAGGACACAGAGAGACACACACACACACACACACACACACACAGAGACACACCAGTCGTTCTCCTGCTCGAAGTAGCAGATAGAGATGAGACGAGAGCCGCTCCCGACAGCGAACTTGTTCTCCCGCGGCGACCACTTGACGCAGCGCGCCGCCCGGTTGATCCTGAGGATGACCAGGGTGGGCTTCCACACGCCCTCCTTCAGGGACCATACGTAGGCGTTGCGGTCCGCCCCACACGTCACGATACGGTTGCTGTCCGGGGCCCAGTCTATCCCTGGGGATGCATGTGTGTGTGTTGGGAAGCAATAGCAAGAGAATCAATCAATCAATCAATCAATCAATCACACTCTCTCTCTCTCTCTCTCTCTCTCTCTCTCTCTCTCTCTCTCTCTCACCTGTCACTTGCCCATTATGTTCCTTCAACTCGTGAATCTTGGTCCATTTAGTCCCATCATTCTTGTAGATGTGAACATCGTGGTTGTTGGGGCAGAGGGCAATCTCTGGGGAAAACATGCAAACACATTACATATTAATGTTGTCATTCATTCACTCATTCATGAATATGAATACATAATAATGTTAATAATAATAATAATAATAATAATAATAATAATTCAGCATATTAGACAGCCTAACAGCCTAAAACAGAGAACTATATGTGTTCCTCGTGAAGACACACACATAGAAACATAGTGTCTATAAATAGGTGAGTGAGAACAGTGACCACACTGTATACCTAAGCGTAAAGCATGCTTCAGTCAGCAGCAGAGTAAGGCAGGGGCTGCAGTATAGGAGGGAGGTGTGTAGTGAAGTGTGGGGGCTCTTGCATATTCTGCATGTGCTACGTTAACAGGCAGCTTTCATATCCGCTTTGCCTTGAAACTAAGTATCTTGATCAAACTGCCAAATATGGCCCTGGTGTCCTCGGGCTTGTTCCGCACAAAGGCTTCTCAGAAAGGCTCTCACTTCAGAAAACAGGAAATACCTTCTGCCACCTGGGAACCAATCAAAACCCTCCATCCAGTTCCAATACTCTGCAATGTGTGTGTGTGTGTGTGTGTGTGTGTGTGTGTGTGTGTGAGAGAGAAATGAGAACACATATACAGCATATGTATTTAGACCTATTGGAGAGTCGTAAGACTTACGGGTCCCGTCCTTGTTCCAGGCATGGCAGCTGATTGGTTCCAGCAGAAAGCTGTGGTATGCCATGGCCAATCAGAAGTTTATAATGGACCAGGAAGAGATGTGGTGAACTAGTTCAGTCACAACTGAATCCAGAAAACAGAAGTACCGAAATCGTGTCTGTGTTTTGAGGAAGAAAAAGCAGAAACAAAAATTCAGGGGAAAAACTTAAAAGTTTGCATTAGACATTAAGACAACTTCAGACAACTGAGGGTGTCGAATAGCTTTAATAGGCCTGTCTGCACTAAATGGTCTGAACTCAGCCTGTAATAATGAAATCCAGATTGGCTGTGGCATGAGAAAAATTATGCAGGTAAAGAGTTCCACTGACCCTACAGACTTTTAGACACCCTCTATCAAACACACTTGCAATTAACGCACGCCCAAGAAAACAACTACATCTCCAATGCAGGAACAGGTTTTTCGCATGCATTCTTAGCAACCGTGTAACTCTTATTGTTGGTTTTGTGCACACACTTTCAACAGCGTTCAATAAATAAGAGAAGGTACAGGCGTGTGGGTTGGTGAGCTCATGTTGTTGGAATGTCTGAACACACACTGTGAGATTGAGACTACTTACCCTGAGGGCTGAGGAGAGGTGAATGATTGGCGGTTGGAGAGGCTGCTGATCAGACAGAGGCAGGCCGGGGTGCTCGGCTCGCGGACTCTGGACAGTCAACGCGAACGCCAACAACAGAGTGAGCGTCGAAACAGAGAAGGGGAAATAAAGAGAGGGAGGAGAGTATAGAGGACAGGAAGTGGAGGAGGGAGAACTTGTAAGAGGGGAAGGGGTAAACAGCTGTGTGGAACATCGTACAGTTAGTAGTATAGTGTGAAATCAAGGGGCTAATGGGACAATGAAGGTGCATGACATACAGCATACACATAGATTTTTTAAATAGGGGGAGGAAACACGGAGGTGAAGACTTTCTTCAGCCATACCTAGGAAGGGAGGGAGGAGCTATACAGCCAAATAAATACAAGTTATATACAAGGTGGAGGAGATAGCAAGCTGGGAGGGGCGTTAATAACTTAAATATAACTGAAATAAGGAATAAAAAGGAGTAGTGTGATTTGTGCGTAAACGAGGAGCAGGGTAAACATAAAGATTGGGATATAAAAATGTATTATCTGCAAACTAATGCCGGAATAGGTGAGGCCACAAATAAACACAAAATTATTTACCCAATGAATGAGTAATACTTTTCATATGTCATTTCAATCTTAATGGTTTTGAAGAGCTTACACCTAGGCTACTGTCTTATAAATAGTCCCTTTGTTAAGAAGAAATAAAAAAAGGTTTAAAGTCAGTTTTTTTATCTTTTCTCAATTTTATGCAGTTAAAGGAGTCTCTATATATGCATGGACTTTGAAAATCGGGGCCGATAATGACTATTGAAATAACATATACGATGCCAATATTGGCTCCCACACAAGCAATATGTTCTTTCACAAAAAAAATAAATAAATAAATAAAATAAAAACCGTACACCGTTGAGCTCTAACTTACCCAGAACACAGCTAATAGGCTGGCTGTTATGGGTGGTGGTAGTATTAAAGCATTGGATCTTCTCCAAAGCTGCAGCTAGCTAGTAGCCTACTGTTATCCACGTCAGACCACTGCCATCGGTGAATCTCCACTTATATGCCGATGGCAGTCAATTACATTTATTTTGGCCAATACCGATATACCGCAATATATTGGTGCATCCCTCTTAACATTTGTCCACAAAGTGATACCAGCAACGTACCCCTACAGTTAATGTTGAATTACAGGAGTGTTTCATTATGTCCAAAAAAGGGCTTGCTTGGCTGGAGGCAATTTTGGTTTAACTTTTCTATGCTCAGGCATTATGCACATGTAACTGTGGCCAGCAGGTAGCTGTGCGGTGTTAATCCTCACTCTCCGACACCTCATAGGACGCTCTTGCGACGCAGGCCAGCGCCCATGGGTTTATGGCCTGCCTTGTAGGAGCGTCTGCTCTCTGCGTGGGAGTTTGGGGTTCGATTCCCCCGATGATCTCCGTCACACACATAGCCTACATACAGAATATGAAATCATGCTTCTGGAACAGCATGTGCCAAAATTCTCATTCAGTCAAGTAAAGACTGCACTGCAAATTATACAACTGGCAGATCTTGAAATCAATTGCACAACTGCTCAAAACAATTGTAATCTCTCTGACCCTGCAAACATATTCAGTTGTTATTTAAGTCTTTCAGCACCTGCGCTCAGCTATATATTAGTTTGATATTTTCCCAATGTTATATTATGTATACTTGAATGGGCAATTCTTAGGCAAATCCCTGCCCAACCAAACTACTCTGAACACTTCACAATATTTTGACATTTCCTCTCAAATTGCATTGATGGACCCCAGCTAGGAATAGGTATTAGTTATACACAGTAACTGAAATTGATATTTAACTTACTTTTACATACTTTGTTACAAGATATATGTAAAGATTACATACTTTGTTACAAGATATGAGATTTAAAGGGACCTCAATTTGGAATTATCAAAACTTCACTTGAATTCTGAGCAGGCATTCCTCTACCACACACCTTAATGTCCTTATATAAACATCTCTACAGCCAGCCATAATGGAATGAAGTACATATTGTTTTAGACGCTCCCACTGATCACCACAGAAGCCAACTTGTGAAAATAAAAGTTGAGACAGCAGCTTACTGTAAATTCATTGTTTTATTTCATGTCTAACCACGATCAGTTACATAGAAACCCTCCATATTATTGTTTTAGTGTAGTAGCTACAGAGCTAGTGCTGGCCATTCTTGACTTCTCACAGGGCTTAAACAGCTGCATTCTCACTCCACAATCAGGTCCCACACAGCTATCCACAGTCAACCAGCAACATGACCTCAGAATATCAATAACCAATATGCCAGGCAAAGCCAAGAAAAGTCCAACACCAAGTGCCTTGCTTTGTTAGATAAATCTACACCACATTGATATTCAGAGTCCATGCTGAAGGTAAACTGAGATAAAATATGGTCTGATTTGGTTAAAATGCACCTTTAATGTTCAACTTTTGGTACAGGAGGTTAGAGAACATAAAAACACATATTTCACTTCATCTTTAATACCTGCCAGAGGACCTTTCCACATTTACCCCTGCTTAGACTTCATTTAAAACAAATACAAAAAAAACAGTTAACAGTGATGTCACATCAGCTCTGAATGTGTGTATGTGCGCGTGTGCATGTGCATGTCCATGTGATGTGCCCACATGCACATGGGTGCGTTGTGATCTGGTCAGTGCTTTAGCAGACACTCTTTAAAGGTGGTCAATCGTGTGTTACTGGCTGCGTCAGAGACAGGGGTGGGGGGTGGAGTGGAAAGGGGAAAGCGTCTGCTGACTCATTCACATGATGCGGAGGCCCTGGATAGAAGCTTCTAGACTCTGAGGAAGGAAACACAAGAAAATAACAAATTAGACACAGTTTGAAAATGATTTTTGATCAAAAGTTTGCTTGTACACACCTTGAAGTCCCAAATAGTCATTGCTCCGTCAATGCCTGTAGTGCAGAACTTACGACAGTCCCTCTTGTCTCCCTCATAGATAGACACTTGGCTAGAAAAAACCCACAAGAGACCATTATCAACAAAAGTCATCACTTATCCAGTCACTTTAAAAAAAATAAAATAAAAATAAAAAAAACAGTGTGACTTCACCTACATTGCCATGACTTCACAGATTAATGTCTTAGTCATTTACAACGTCAGACAGAGTTCATAGGTTGTTCTTTTCCTTCTTATATGCAATGAATATTTACTGTCTGTGCATGTTGATTCTTCTGTTGCTTGCATTTGTTTTTATTTATTAATTAACTAATTTAATAATAATACTTTTTTTTTTTAATTCTACTTTTGGTACCACTCTGTTGAATTTCATTGTGCAAATGACATTAGAAGCTATTCTTTTCCATTCTACAGTATTATGGGCTGGATACATAGTAACCCCATAAACATTATTGTACACCAGCAGTGTCCAACAAAGACTAGATTGAGGCAAGCTGAAACATCTACCTCACAGTGCAAATAACAAAAAAAAAAGTCTAGCAAGAAGTGACAAATTCACGCTTTCGCTTTGTTTCGTTATTAGTTTGCAACATACGTGATGCTGTTCTGGTGTAGTGTTTCTAGGGCAGTGTTGCGGTCTTCGGTGGTGGCTCTCTTGTCCATATTCCTGAAGCGCTCCATGGCGGAGATGTTCCTCTGAATGCTCTGCTTGGGGAGGTCAAGCTTTGACACGAACGTCAGGGTTCCACTGCCATCACAGCGGAACAGCATTGGGCAGCAGTCGTGGCCCTACACACAGACGCACAATACTTGACACTGGCATCTTTACTAGGGTGTGTCTGTGTGCAGTGATTCGTGTCATTTGTAATTATGTTTATTCTTACCACTGCAACCAAACTGTTCTCTGAGACAAAGATGACACTTAGGAGAGGAAGGAACTCCGTCTTAAGCTGAGAAGGACTGCGTACACACACACACGCACACACACTTAATGTAGTCTTTTGTTAGTAGATCAGACATATTTTTAATTACCAAAAAGGAAAATCCACTATTTTCTAGCCATGTACTTTCTCATTAAAAACTGTAGATTTAACTCTGCTGATTATATTTTAGGAACATGTAGCTGTGGATAATTTAAATAAGTGATATCCACATTTTAGTAGGAATGGGTATCGCCACTTGTTTCCAGAATCGATTCGATTTCGATTCTCAAGGTCCAAAATCTGGCACATCGTGCAATAGAAGTGTCATAAACCCCATATAAAATAAAAGCATATATTTAGCAATTATCCTATGACTCTACAGTATTTTACATGCTATGTGCCCTATATTAGAATGTATAATGTATTTGTATACAAGTTTAAATATTTTTGAGCAGGAATACAGCTCATAAAAATAAAATCGACTTTTGGATTTCGGCAGGCATACACAATTTGGCACGACACCGCTCGTCACTAACAAAAAACCTAAAAGATTTCTGTAAAATTAAAAGCCGCTGTGTGACGGGATGCAATAATAACAACGTATGGAACCAATATTTGAGTTTTATATATAGAAGCATTTAGACAAAATTGATAGTAAATGCAGGCAGTCAGCAACCGAGAGCAAAGTCTACACCCACGGAGGGAAACACATCTGGCTCGAGGACTATGCTAACTACGTGACCCATTTTAGCTAAATACATTAGATATTTTCACCATGTCAGATTATTTTTGCACGCTATGCCAGCTTTTACGTAGTCTGACGATGAAGCGGTTTCTGTTGCCTCAGCCACGTAAGGTAATGTAGTGCATATTTGTAAACAGTAAATAGGTCTACGACACGAGTTTATTTTAATACAAAAGACTGCATTTCTATAGTGTTTTGGTGGCACTAGAACGCACGTTCTCGTAATCTGGTCTGCATCGTTGTTATCATCCTCAAAGTAAAGCTGTAACCTACGCGGCAGTCGGCTGCGGCATCATATTCTCCTCGTGCAGCTCATCAGCCATTACTTAGCTTTAGAAAAGTTAATGCAGTCCAAACAGATGCTAAAAATGCATAATGCATTTACCCTTCCTCACCGTTTCAACATCTGTGCGTCTTGAACTTGAAAACTGACTTAATCCAACTCGTTCATGTTCAACTCGGTTTTAAAAGGAAAAGCAGACAGATGTTGCGCCGGTCCTTTGGTCTTAAAGGGGAAGCACGCAAATGTTTAATATATGGTCTTAAAAGATCGATCTGGATTTGTATGAATCAATCTCGGCTCTTTCAAATTTAGATTGATTTTAATTGGAGAATTACGTTTTTGAACACGTCCCTACATATTAGACTGATGTGTTTGTTTGAGACCTGTTCTGTCCTTGAGGGTTTTACCTGGTAGTCTTGGAGCTGTCCACCATAGTGACAGTGCTATCATGGCTGACCCAGACCAGGCGGTTCCCAGAGGCAGAGAAAGACACAGAGTGGACCCAACCACCTCCACCTGATGAGAGGCAGAGCGTCCAAACAGTCGTCAGTTCTTCTTATCAGACCCCATTACAATCAAAACCACATGTGTCAGTCAGGGCGACACAGTTAACACACCCGCTCCTCCAAATTCAGCGAGCACAGCGCCGAACGGCATCTTGCTGCCCCAGGGAGTGGGGCCGGGCTTTTCCTCCACCTCCTTTATGTAGGCCGAGAAGACCCTGGAGGCAAGGGCAGGGAGTGAAAAGAGATCACGGTGAGCATGCGCTGTGCAGCACCCTTTGTGTGCTTCACGTGATATAGGTCAGCTCAGCGTGGGTCGTCGTGGACCTCACCTGCATTTGAAGTCACAAGAGCCAGCGGCCAGCAGGACGTTGTTGGGGTGCCAGTCCAGACTGAGGACCGTGGAGCGGATGGGCTTCTTGATGTGCTTGCTCACCCACCTGGTACACACACATACACACACACACACACAGTAATAAGGGCACACATCAACACATACACACAAACTGATGCTGCCCGCTGAATGCCTCACCAGTCGTTCTCTGACTCAAAGTAGCACACGGAGATTAGCCTCGCCCCACTGCCAACTGCAAATTTATTTTCCAACGGGGACCACTTGACAAATGTGGCCGCCCGGTTGATCCTGAGAATGACCAGGGTGGGCTTCCACACGCCCTCCTTCTGGGACCATACATAGGCATTGCGGTCCGCTCCACACGTCACTATACGGTCGCTTTTAGGAGCCCAGTCAATTCCTACAATACCAAACAAGGGGTTAGTCGCCGAAAGAAACAACATTGATAGTAATTGACAAAACAGTAATACTGAAGTGCTTATTGAATGTGAACATTTGAAAAAAAAAAAATTTAATCACATTGTAGTGGAACACATTAATAAATCAATTTCTGGATGTTCAGTAGCCTATTTATGTATTTACTACAAATATTCAATTGATAGACTGAATTAATCCACACCTGTTATGTGTCCATTGTGCTCCTTTAGCTCATGAGTCTTGACCCACTGGTTTCCACCCTTTTTATAAATATGAACTTCATGGTTATTTGGACTGATGGCGATTTCTAAAATAAGCAAATAAAAGTGGAGATGGAGAGATTGACATATCTTTAAACAATGTACACTCATAATTAATAATATTGCACTAATAAATTAGATTCTTATATCTCTGGTTTTATAATCGAGATATCACAGAAATTCTAAATGTAAAATTAAATTATAGTGTATTTCTAAAAAAAAATAAAAAAAATTAAGCATTCCAGTCATCAAAAAGTTAAAGACTTACGTGTCCTGTCGCGGTTCCATGCGTGGCAAGTGATGGGCTCTAGCAGAAACTGATGTAGTGACATATTGCCTGGGTGCGGTTAACAAGTGAAACTTCTAGGTCACAGACAAACTCGGTTAGCAAGCAAATGACAAGGGTTTAACCAAACCTACATTGCATCGGCATCTGATATTTATAATGCATCTACGACATTGGGCAAGATCATTTTAGAAGTGCCTAATTCAAATAGCTGTCACTAGGAAACTTTACGACCAGCAGGCTAGTACAATTTAGTCAGAGTTGGCGATAAATGTAAGCCATTTTAGCATGGTAAGACAACATACATACCATCGGACGAAACACTTCACATTCGCTGTAACTGCAAGCTAACCTTAATGTAGGCTAAACCAGTCAAGCTAGTTAGCCCACTTACACGGGCTCGTACATTTCACAGCACCAGGCTAGATTACAGCAATCAATAGTTAACACGCATAGCGAGTATTAACCGGTGGCGTTAACTATTTAACATAGCTTGTCTGTTGAACAACTGACATAACCATACACATTCCGCAACTCCATCTAATTGCTAAGGATGTGAGGCCTGACATACATGTAAGTGTACCGGTTATACAGACTTACATACAGTACACATACAAGACCCAAGCTCCTCGAACATCAATACATTATCTTTCGTGATATATCAGCATAGTCTATAACATCAGCCATACATTCCGCTAACATCGTAAGCTAACTTACCCTGTCTAGCCGGTCGTCCTGTTTGCACAAGCCAGCAAGCTATATTACGCTAGCCAGATATAGTTGGAAAAGGAATGGACTTGAATTCGCGGACTCTGGTCAGTCGACACGAATTCGTCCAGGAACGTTGAGAGAATGTCAAGACGGCCAGGAGAATATGGCTGTGAGCATTCGGTGAGAGCCGTCGGTACCTTGGCAGCAAAACCCGTGGATGCCTGGCTGACAGCTAGCTTAGCATCACGCTAGCTGTTACATTAAACTGAACGCTGGTTCACGTAGTAATCCTTCACATGAACCTTGTTATCCAAAATGACATAGTGCCTCTAGCGGTCAAAAGGAGAAATGTCAAACGAGTCACCGGGGATCTAATGTATAAAATTTCTTCCCAAAATATATCTCCAATACCCCATCAATATAAACGTTTCTTTTTAGTAACAGCCTAAGTGTAGCCTACAGCATGTGTTTTAGTATGTGCTACCAACATATCATCAGACGTGTATATAATTCAATTTACAAAATCACAATATTTATCTTCAAATATCAATACTTATGCTAGAACGTGTAAAAATGGTTAGGGACAAAACCATAACCAATTCTTGTCACTAAAATTAGATGACTGAATTAAAAAGATTTCAAATGTGTATTTCTTAAAGATTGTAAATGCACCAGCTTACTAACTTCCAAGTTAATCACAAGAGAATCTAATCAGCAGCTCCCCAGCACACCTGCTTACAGCAGGCATGCTGCCGCTGGTTCCAAACATCCAAATGAGCAAATTCACATTCGTGTCTTAATGCTGTTGCACCTAACAAATGAAATGGCAACACTAGGCCAACTAAACTTTGATGAACTGTTTCCTACGCCACCATCCTACCTCGTATCATCTGGTAAGAAGTCTATTCACAAAACACTGCATATCACACCATTTATAAAGGTTTATATGATTTGTTTATTTTCTTTATTTTTTTGCATTTGCACTATCTAGATGGAAGTAAAGCGGGGAAGGATGTGAGGATCTACCACATTAATTCCCACTTCAGCCTTATTTCACCTCCTCCACCTTTCTGTCTTTCACCTGGTGCTGACTACAGTAGACAGTCGCCGTTGGCAGGTAACCATGCAGCCATTGTTGAGTTAGTGAACGAATGTGCATGAAAAATGTTCTTGTGATATTTATCTAATATGAAAATAATTTTGTTTTTTTTTAATTAAAAAAAGTGTCATGGATGTTTATTCAGAAACATCCCATTCTGACCGTTGTTTCCAATGATGATCTGATTTGGCAGTACATTCTAGGTGGAACATTGTCTCTTACTATTGTCCCATTTCCTATTAACATTACTTTAAAGTAATCAAATTATTCTGCTCTAGCTTCCCCTCACCCGTTTGTCACCTACGAGACTGAACTGCGTCACGCTCCGGGTCTGACAACATGTCTGTCATGTCGGACTCAGGTCACCACCCAGGTCACCTACTGTGTTGGAAGATATGCCTGGCTCATGTGTTTGCTGTTTGTGCTGTGTGGGTAAGGATAGATTTTCTTCTTAAAAGTGCCTATTATTAATATAAAATAACAATTAATGGCCTTGTGAAATAATGTAATACTATATGCTGACAGAATATCCAAGAAGATTGTTGTTGTGCAGTTTATTGCCATTTAAAGTGGGGTGGGATATTGTTGGTTTTGGGGAAGGGTGAATTATTGTTTGTCTGTCTGTCTGTCTGTCTGTCTCACTGCTGTGGATGGTAATCTGCTGGGCTTTTATACGTGCATGTTGAAATGATTGACAGTAACTCACATTTCTTATGTTTCCTGCTAGGTGTGTGTTGGGCTGCTGCCTGATTCCGTTCTTTCTCAAACATTTCAAAGATGCTTATCACACCTGCCCACGCTGTCGGCTAGTGCTACATGTACACAAGAAGACGTGCTGCTGATGCTAGGTTCTCTCTAACAGGGTGCACACTGAAGCTGAGCTGCCTGTGGTTAGGCTGTACTGTGTCAAGCAAAATGCAGTTTAAACCCCTGGGAAGATTAAATTATGTATATGAAAGTGTTCATGTTCAGTAGGACATTATTTTATCAAGTAAATTACATTTGAACTATGTTTTGTTTTAAAAGAATGTAAAATAAAAATGTTTGTGGTTCTCTTTGTACCTATTTATAATGTAAGAGTTGGACAATTGTTCAATGAAGAGTGGCACACAAGTTGATATTATACAAATGCTTCATATTGTACAAATGAATTGAAAATGTGTAATTCGTAAGTCCACAGCTTTCACAATTGTCAGAGACTCAGCACTTTGTTTATTACACCAATAGTATTCACATTTTCTACAACCACACAGACCAATAGGCATGTGTAGGCTACTGTACTATAACGGGCTCCGTGTTGACACTAGGATTAGAAGAGGTTTATTTTAATGCTTTGAGCCGAGTTATTTGCACAAAGGCTTCCATGTGAGGAAGCAGGAGGTCTGACACTGTTCGTGTTTGCATTCAACCATGTGAGGAGAACTCGACACAGATCTCGTGGTTTCTTTTTGACTCGTGCCTGCAGAGTATTCTTGAGACGTATCCTCTCTATAACGACGTGTAAGAAGCAAACCGGGATGATACCTACTCCATAACCCTGCATGGCCGCTGATGCAACATATCCTACACCCTACCATCCATCCATCTTCTCCCGCTTATCCGGAGTCGGGTCACGGGGGGCAGCAGCTTCAGCAAGGAACCCCAAACTTCCCTTTCCCGAGCAACATCAGCAAGCTCTGACTGGGGGATCCCGAGACGTTCACAGGCCAGTTTGGAGATATAATCTCTCCACCTGGTCCTGGGTCTTCCCCGAGGCCTCCTCCCAGCTGGACGTGCCTG
>JAODLL010012331.1:0-29215 GCA_026546735.1 Forbesichthys agassizii | reverse complement strand
TCGAATCCCAATATTGAAATCGAATACATACCCAACAAACGAATACCCAAATAATCGAATATTTGGGGCCAGCCCTAAGTGTAACCATCTTTGGAACTCAAACGTTTTCAGTTTTGTGTATGCTAAAACAACTAGATGTGTTGGATATGCAAACACATATACACACTTTATAGTTGTATGTGTTTTGTGTTTGCTGTCACAAGTAGATGTGTTCGCTAAGCAAACATCTACACACTGTATAGTTGTATGTGTTTTGTGTTGGCTAACACAAGTAGATGTGTTGGATAAGCAGACATCAACACTGTATAGTTGTATGTGTTTTTGGTGTAGCACCAGATGGGTCTTGGGTAGTGCTTGGGACAGATCAGCACATGGGTCACACTTTAGCAAGGAGGTAATGGCACACTATGATGATGATGCATCTGCAATGGTTAAACATAAGTAGAATGATTTTTTATATATATATAAATTAAAATGTACCATCTCTGCATTGGTATTTTTTGTCTTGTTTTATATATTTTTCTGCGAACGTTGCACGTTAGATATAATAGATCATATAATGTAGATATAGTTATGGGAACAGGAATAGGCTGAGTTGTTGTTATTATTATGTGATTACTCACAACTGGCAATTTAGTTTTCTTACAAAGTTCAATTACAACTTTAAATTATTTGAAATAAGTGGCTTTGAATGTTTGAAAATTGTAAACCAGCCATGACTCACCTGTGACCTGGTGTTGACTTGCATATACTGTATGTTCTGTTGGATGTGATGTTAATTATCACCCTTACTTCCTTATTCCACTGATTTACTGAGCAACTGTTAATTAGCTTTTGCACAAGGTGAAATTGTGGATCATGTGTACATGTATTTATGTGTGCGTGCACGCTCTGACTTCTAAAGGGCTGTGTCAAGTGCTGCTGTTCGCAATTTATTGATAATTGATGTGAATGTTATACATTCTTAAAGAACTCCTTTGTCAGTCATAATATAGCATACTGCATCAGACATAAATGTATCTGTAAATTATGAATGTGAAGTTATACTGTAAAATATGTTACATTCACTGTTTTAATGGTATAATATTTAAAATGAGTTATTACTTTTTTCTGTGGGGCACCACATAATTTCTTGCTCAGGCCAGTAATGCAGCTAGTGCTGTAGTTTCTCCTGCTCTGCTGTAGCATCATACTGTAGAAACACCACTGCAACACTGACACATGCGATCATAGTGAAAGGCTGCTAATTAGCAACGTGCACCATCTGCCCGGCGTTGTCGTTAAATAGTTCCCTGAAACCAGGTGTGTATGTGTGTATGTGTGTGTGTGTGTGAGAGAGAGAGAATTTTGGGATATCTTATACATTTATTTTAAATCATATTTTATTATACATTTCTTCCCTTTTCTCTTTTCGTGCTATAACTCTGCAGCAGTTGTTTAGGTGAGGGCTAGGAAAGGTGCACTGGAGACAGTCTTGGCTGCTTTGCTGTTCCTGAAATGAGTGGAGTCTACATTAGGTGATTTATTGGGGCATGCCACACAGCCTTGCTGATTCAGGACCCACCGTTCAATAAGAGAGAGAGAGAGAGAGATACTTTCAACCAAGCCTTTATTGGCACAATTCTCTTATTACATCAAAAGGTTTAAAACAATCTTAAAACTAAATATATACATATACTTACACACATATATGCATACACACATGCATATCCATATATACACACACACATATACCCATATACATACATATACACACACAAAAACAACAATCATTCATATTATTATCATCACTATGACCATTATTGCTACTATAAAACATACACAGACATGCATACATACATAGACACATACTTTTTTATTTTTTTCCCCTTTTATTTCCCAACTTAAATAGATATTGCTATTACATCTTCCGAGAGAGAGAGTGAGAGAGAGAGAGAGAGATTCAGAATTAGGCTAGATGTACAGGACAGTGAGAGACTTCTTTACAAATACAGGTTCATTGCTCTATCTTTTAGACATGTAGTCATAATGTGTTTTTTACCTCACAATTGTCTCCTTATGTATCAGTAATGCATTAGTATGCAGACCTTGGCATTTAAGATAATCCCCTTTAAAGAGGAATGGGAAATCACATAGCTTGCTAACTCACACACCCATACCCAGTTACTCAGAGTCTTGTCATGGTTGGACAGCAAGTATCAAACACAAACACACACAGGGATAAGTAAGGATATCTGGACTGACGATATAACCACATGGAGCATATTGTATAATGCAGTGTATTGTCTCATAACACTACATGTTAATAATAATACACAATGTATTATAATTTTATTTTTCTTACATGTCTTCATATGTTAAAGTCTGGTTGTTTACTCTATGGCACGGTTGAATAGAGGTTAGGGTCATTATCTTCCAGCCAAAAGGTTATGGGTTCTACCCCCAATTGGTCAGATTTGCCTGTAAATTGCCTTGCCTTCTTTAAGAAGGGCTACAGTCTAATTCACATATGGGAGCTGCACAATCTCATACAGATTCAACACTATCAGCACCACCCTTAAACACACAGGCACATAACCACATGCCTCCAATAACTACAGCATTTGCTATTATCTTATTGGATGTCTGATAAGTCTGCTTTAAGAGACGGTGTCTCTTTGACAGCAATTAAAAGCATTGTGTGTGTGATCTGCATGACATTTCCCGTGATCACAATATACTTTTCTGAGCAATTCACCACCCTGTTTAATGCTTAGGTGCTAAGATGGAGCATTGCATTTGGTGTAATATTAAACATTGCAAGCTATGGAGAAATTATAATGTTATTAACTTATTGAGGCACCACAAGGCATAGCTGCTATTGAAACAGCAAAACCTAATAGTGTATATCACACCAGGGCAGGGAGCTCTGTAATAAAATCACCAAAATAAATGGCTAGAGCACATCTGTTTTGATTTGTCAGGTGTAATATAATCTCTAAACAGATATCTGCAAATGAATGTAGAATCTGTAGGCAATGCCAAAAAATGTTGTTATTGGTTTCCCTTTGCACTCAGTTTCTAGTTTGAATAGTAATTGACTAATCAATTTTCACCAGACTGGTTGCATGCAGGTAAACCGTCTGTGTGGAGAGCAGAAGAGGTGGAACACATTAGCTGGAATGCAACCGCGGAAACAAACGGCTGGCGACAACTACATTTTTTATTTGTTTTTATATATATTTTATATACAGTATATGCATTATTTTGCTGATATCTGTTTATGAAGATTTGCTGAACTCAACTCCACCTCCAATCTTGCGTCTCGGAGAATGGTTCGTAAAATAAAAAGACCAATAGCATGGAAGTGGCACCAGATGCCCAGAAATATTGGCCATTGTGTCATTTTATCTGTGTAACGTTGTCTGATAGACAGCTGGCGTTAGCCTGATTTGGCTTAATATATGGAATATTTAAACCACACGAACAAAAACGGACAAAAATCGTACTTGTAAAGAAGGCGTGTGTGCTGAATTCTCGTTTATCTTTGCTTTATACTTTTTTTCTGGTATTTGCCCTTTATGGCCTTGGTTTATGCCTGCTGTTGAAGTGGCCTAGTGACCATCTCAGTAATGACATTTTCCCCAAGGACAGCCCTCCTGAAATGTATGTCACTGTGAGACACCCATGCTGTCCATCAGTTTATACCACCAAAAGGCCATTGTACTGGAATGGATCCAAAAGGATTTCTGTTCAAATCAGTCTTATAGTGTAGGCGCGGGAGTATGGTTTATAAAATCTTTGCCCAATCATTGAACAATGAAGTGGATGTATTTATGTTTTGTTTTTTTGTTAACTGAAAGTGTCAATTTGTTTATTTATTTTGATATCATTTCTTTCTTTTTAGCTTTCTAGATAAGTTTAATAATTTATTGTTATTCATGAATCCATTTCACAGGCACGTTTCAGCACGACAGACACCTTTATATTACTTTTGAGTCTAAGGCCACCATGTCGGACGAGAATTGGTGATCAGAAGTAATCTCTTATAAAACAAGCCTGCCTTAACTCCTGACAACCTGTGCCTAATATCAGCTGAACTGCTTACATGCCCTGCCATATAATGGTGTAGTTACATAACTAGCAAGTGTCGACGGTGACACTTCTTCTCAGTTGTCAACTGTTCATAGATCTAAATGTTAGACTATTATATTCAATTTGTATATTGTGTTATATTCATGATACTACATTACTGTATCTCATTGTTTTTGTTGGAAATGTTTGACGCTACTTGGCCTCTTGTAATGTAATGTAATGTAATGTATCAATAACTCATTGAACATTGCTGTTTTGAATGTGCGTTACAGAGGGAATCCTGTAGCTTATGCCACCTTGGAGTTGATCCCAAAATCCTGTAGCCATCCACAAAATTCAGCTTGCTCCGCCTACTCCAGTGCTGACAAATTGTCGACACACTGTCAAGGTCTGGGTCAGTGCCACATCTTTACATTTGCACCGAAGGCTTCATTCTATCTGCCAGGTGACAAGAGGCCAGTACTGCATAATGCTACAGTAGACTGTGGCTGCAATGATTGGCTTTATCTCTATGAAACTTGTTTCCACACACGTACAATTCGTTTATAGAAACACCAGCATGCCCTTTTGTTGGTCTGAAGTTTGTTTCTGCGGGCCCAATTAAAGAGGCTGGAGATAGAGCCACTGCCCAGTGATCCACCCAAACGGTAACACCTAAGCTCCATGATGCATTCTGATATTCCTTCCAGCCCCATCTGTCATAGCCATAGACAACTGACACCTCTGTGTCATCTAGCCCACAGCTCTATGTTGACCTGATGGGTAACAGTTTGCAGCCTCAGCTGCTTGCTGCAGGCGCTTTGTAGCACTCTGCAAAGCAACACAGTGTGTTTTGATGGGAGACATTTAGCCATCAGATTCTTTTCATTCGTTGACTTAATTCATTCTAATTCTGGATGTGAGTGTGAGTGCTATGTGTTTTTGTATTTGTATCCCAAGACAGTGATGGTGCGAATTGATGGTTTGTAACATCATTTGTTTCTGCTTGTACATTTCTAGGACAGTTTGTACATTTGTTAGGACAGTATAGAGTATAGTAATATACATATAAACAGATATTTATTGGTACAGTCTAACTCTATATGCTAGATACGCTACTATAGTTAAATGCCTATATAGGCTTTTAATAAGCAGCTACATCATTTACATGATGCTGATGTAACAGCTACTGCATTTCATTTTTGGGACCCGTATACTGTATGATTGCTATGTTTTGAGAGTGGTATGTTTCATTAGCCATTTTAGCATACCTGTCTCAGTGTGCCATTTTAAAATAACAAAATAAACTTACCTAGTACGCTATTGAAAGCTTAATCTGGCCTGAACCCTTGCTAAAGCAAGTAATGTAGAGACCAATTTCCTTCCTTTCCAACAGATCACAGAGTACTGTAGTGGTCCCTCCAGCCATTGGGTGGACTGGAGCATGGCTTATTCAGTTTTAATAAGACCATGATTCCCTGCAGACTCTTATCGTGCCTAGTGACTCAGACAGCCATCTTCTCCAGTCAAGATATAGGGCATCTGATCACATGAACACAAATGTATAGTGTAGTGCCTGGTCAAAGGTTTTAGGTTGTTGTATAGGTGTATACAAACATTTCTTTTGAGCTATTATCTTACCTACGTTTGTGTAAGGTTGGTTAGCTGGTTATAATCATGTTTTGCGTTAATGTAGGCAAATTACAGTAAACACTGTTTATACCATATCAGCTTGGCTATGTCTGCTCTTCAGAGTGACAGGGCCCTGAACTTATGATAGTATTAATGATTTCAACCTGGTATTAGTTAATTGTCTTAAGTCAACTGTCAGGTGTGTTAGAAAGCCAGTTTGCTAATTAATATTCTGATAAGGTAACATAGTAAAACCAGTGTTCTCATCAGCATTTTATAAGTGAGCATTTGAAAGAGCTTTTTTAATCAACTGGGTCCACTTAAGAAAAGCATTGAATAAATGTGGTTTAATGGCATCTTTTATCACTACCATAACAAGGTAAAAAAGGGGATTATGCACACAGTACTGATGGGACTTTTAGGGGCCATTTTTGGATCTGTGCTTCCAAATCACTAATTTGTTAACACTGAAAGTACAGGCTAGAAAACTGATGGATCAGAGGTGACAGTTTATATACTTTGTGGAAATGGGAACATACAGCCAAAACCACAGCTCATTTTGATGGTTAGACCACTTTTCAGGACTATCTACAGTGTGGACACGCTTGATCGAGATCTCTCTGACTTGTGTCAGGTTTGTACCTGCTAGTGTTGTACCCCTGTCACCTTTTGTATGATTGGCTTATTTCCAGTGTGTGCTTTTTGCTGATGTCAGCATATTTCTGGCAGCAATCATGAGACATTTCTAGAGCATTGTTAAGAACGTATTGATTTCAACAAAAACAAACCAATATAAATGTAAACAAAGTACTTTGTGTTCATTTACTGAATAATCAGAAAACATCTTTTGTTCTCATTTACATAACGTGTTCCGGAGCTAGTTATGGCTACTGCTCGTCTCTTTCGGCAGAAATATAGTATCTTGTGTGAGTTGGGTGTGAGGAGTGTGTCCTCTGTCACCTTCCAGAAAACATTGTGAAGAGTTGATTCTCCAGCATGTTTTTGAACGCTGCAGTGTCAGTGACGTACGACCAAAACCAAACGCAGACACTGAGCCCACTCTACTGCAACATGCTGTAGAAGTGTTTCTACATGCTCTTTTGTCATGTTATTTGCCATTAGTTACAGCAGACAAGACACCCATAGAAGCTCTGTAGTAAAGAGGCAACGAAGAGGCCCTCAGAGAGTAGTAATGGGAGTAGACAGCGGTGATGCCGGGCTGTGACTGCAGCATCCGGATGTGTCTAGACAGAAGTCAGCGCGTTGACGTGATGTCAGGCTGGAGGTGGTGATAAAGGGTCCTAGCCAAAGAGGGTGCTGACTTGGCTTGAGTGAGAGGGCGAGAGAGAGCGAGAGAGAGAGAGAGATAACCTGTTTGTCATATTTCTCTCAGTGATCTTACTACCCATTACATTGTTTGAGTCCTTGTATTTGCTTCCTTCATCAGAATTTAAAGGCAGGGATAATCATTCTTGCTAACTTCGAGCTCAAATCAAAACAGTATCGCTCTGCCACCTCACAGGTAGAAATGCATTGTGAAGCAAAGTGTAGTACTACAGCTTTGTTGATATGAGCAGTGTCCGCCGCTTTGTTTATGTTATATTTACGGTGCCAGGGCTGTGTAAAAGAATCTGATTCTTTTTTCGACATGCCCAGAGAATGGTAAGCTAGCGAAATGTGAGGAGATATTTGTTCAATGTGACAAAACGTGTATTAGCTTACATCTAGCCTGCAATAACTGAACTTTACATTTAAGGAAAACCTAATGGCAGCTTGCAGACAGACACGAAGATCGATGAAAACATTAAAAACCATGACACTTTTATTTGACAGTAGACAGGCCAAAGCACTAATCAGTCACAGACCAGTGTAAATGGTTTTCTCCTATGTATTTCATTGCATGGGCATGACATCTGAGGCCACAGTCATTCATATATTCATATAGTCTATTCGTGGTGTTAATCGGTTTACTACTCCGGACTGAATGAATCCACAAATACATTTACAGTAGGCATATACATGAATGGATTTTCATTCATGTAGGGCTGAAGCGAGACATTTTGGATGTAACATTCTACGTGTTATATTATAATGAATGTTAGCCATTAGGTGATGTTTCAGATCCTTTAATCCAAAGTGATATACAGTACAGTAAGTACAATTACAAATATTAAAGAGCAGGTTATTTGATCATGGATGCTTACTTTACAGGTAAGCCAGGCATGTTGGAGATCGAACCCAGATTAAACCCACAACCTTGGGATTGGAGTAAACCGCACTAATCACTATAACCACCATTACCCTGCCTCCTAGCAGTGATAATTGCCCAATGGACGTAGATTCAGACCACAGATGCCATTATTCCGTTGATATGCGTGTTTGTATAAAACACCATGCCCAGTGGACATTGTGTGAATTATCTTCCCCTACATCTTGTCACTGCAGCAGTTGCCAGAATTTTTGGTTCCAGTGGTTCCATAAGTCACAAAGGTATTATCGTATTTAATGTCACTTAAAATCTGCCCAAAGTAATAGGATGTTCTGTTCTGTCAACATAATATCCATTCCATAACAAAGTGCACTATACACAGCACACCAGGCCTTTTCATTTATTATGTTGTTTATCATTTCCCACTTGAGTTAAAGGTCTTATTTCAAATTTTGGACGCAAAACAGAACAAGAGCCGCTCTTAGCTGTAGTAGAAGTGGCGGGTAATGGAACGGGGGCAGCTGGTGCCCAGCAGAATCATGTCTGTGTCCCGGTGACTCAAAGATAGCAATAGCAGCGGTGGAAAGAACAGAGTGTGGAAATGAGGTCTGTGATATTGCTACAGAGAGCACTCAGCTCCGTTTGTGAGAGCAGAGGGTCACAACCGAAATGCTTGCTGTAGTCAATGCCTTTAGAAAGCTATAATGCAATTGCTTTGTCTGTTTAGACTTTCTTTGGTTGTTTAAGCATGTTGCAATTACCTTAACTAATAATAGTTTTTTACAAGCAAATTATATTAAACTGTATTGAGCTATTTGAGCAGCAATGTCTGTATGAGGACCAATGATCCCTGTGATTCTCCTCACTTCATTTTTATTGTTACCTTTTCACACATCAATGTTCTCACTTTCCTTTGCGCTCACCCGTAACCCTTTAACCTTCTCTGTTTTGTGTTTTTATTTTAGTGGGTGCTGGGAACTCTCATATGCTCAGCGGTCAGCACTCAATGACAATGTGGCACACCAAAGGTCGAGCCCACACCTTTGTCTTGGGCTGGACCCCATCATGCACTCTTACAGTAGATAGATACTATGTGAGGAGAGCAGGAGGTCATTTTCTCCATAACCTTGAGCAGTGATCTCCCAGTGGCCACTTGTCAGGGAAATATAGAGTATATCTCAAATAAGTAATTTAATGGTGAGTGGCTAAGGAACATATATAAGGAATACCCTATACAGATAGCCCTAAAATGTAATTGCATCATTGATTATTTAGCCTGAACATGCTCAGAATTTTGTTATTGAATGGGAGAACACTGACCTCCAGTGTGTGTTCAGAGGACATGTTCTCAACTCAGTCGGCCGCCTTGCCATCAAAAGTTGCTGGGTTGTGACATTTCAAGCATGTTGTGACGTTTACGAGTGCATTCAGAGTAAATGACCCAGCATATAGACATCTAATAGATAGGTATTATACTCTATTCTGATTTTAATTTAACACTTTATACAGAACAACTGTTAAAACAATTTTAATCCAGACGACAGGCATACACATAGCCTCCGGCTCCTCAGTGTGAGTAATTCAACAGCTTGATCTTTAGGGCCTCAGTAATTTTGCTGTGCAACTGTATCTGCCAAACATTTCTCTGGAGTGCGCAGTTTAATATCCTCGGTGTGTCTCAAATTAATTGCATTTGTATAATATTAAGATTTAGAATAACAATAAGTGTTACTAAGAGTAATTGCCATTGAATTGGCCACCCTCTGAGTGTATGTTTATGATGTTATCATTCCTATTATGCGAGTATTAACTGGGTGCATCTTGCTATGAACAACATATTGAGACTGTGAAAGATGTGACGAGGGTACAAATTGTAATACATGCGTAAAAGAATCCCCTTCCCTCAGATGGATAAGCTTAGGGCGAGCTGAGAACGTGCTGTGAATGAAGGCAAAGGAGTGGAGAGGAATGCAAGAGGGCCCTCTACAAACTGGCCAACTTAGCGCATGTATCACCATCATCCTCTTGGTGATACACGAGGCTCTCTCGCCCTCATCCACATTTCCACAATATCTCTCTCTCTCTTTCCTTCACTCTCTGTCGCTATATTTTTTCTCGTTGGCATCCTTTCTACAAAAGCACAAAATACCCAGAACATAAGTCTTTGCACATTGTGCGAGGTGGCCTTTTTTTAGCTGTACCTGGGAACAGCAGAGCCTTCTGTTGAATAATTCTATTTGTTCCACTTTGAAGAATTACTTTTGCTTTCTCTTCTGTGTGAATACAAATGGCTGCCCATGGCAACCTGAAATTGATAGAGAGGAGGTGTGTTAGTCTGAAAATAGCTTTTGTGAATGTTTTGTTGGATTACATTGGTATACATACTGTATACCAGGCCTGGGCAAAGTCAGGCCCGGTGGCCGGATGCGGCCCTTTGAGACGTTCTACCCGGCCCGCCCGGGACATCAAACATAAAAATAATAATAATACAACATAAAATTACTTGACGAGCTCTGCGGAATGTTAATTTATTTACTGCTGCGTAAAAGAAAACGTAGTTAAAGTCAACTGTTAGGTTTGATTATGAAAATGGTGGTGCATAGGAATTGCCTATATTCATGTGCAAGTTAACAGTCAGCTGTTTTGTGTTTTATTTTAAAGTGTGTTAACAAAGTAGCGTGGAGCAAAGTTCTCTGACGTTTTCAATGTGGCCCCAAAGTGAACATAATTGCCCACCCCTGTTGTATCCATTACATTTAGTATTAATTATTTTATTGATGCATGCATTCTCACATGCTGCTGTATGTTGTTTTTAATACTCAACAAAGCATGACACACATTATAATTTTTCCAAGTACAAATGTCCAGCTATACATATTTGTCCAAGGCTTTGTCATTACTACATCTGTACACTTGACAAAAACCTGTTTAACTCATTTATAAAAGAGAATATCACCTAAGACGTTCGAGCCTGTCATTAGTTGGCACAGTTTGAGTATCTAAATATTTGGTGCCTAAAAGACCGATTTATGCTTCTGTGTGGGAGCTTCGGCCGACAGACCAGCGCAGAAGTATAAAAGCTTACGACGGCACCAAGCAATATATTTGACGCAGATCATACATATTGGCCTTTACAGATTATTTGAATGTTCATTGTGCATAAAGTCAAGTCAATTTTAGTTATATCATCCTACAGTAATTAATTTTGATAAATAATGTTAATAAATTAACATTACAGGGCTGCTGACAGGAATATTTTTACTCTCATTATCAGTACAGCATCTTTTCTGTCCTAATAATGTCAATATATTTGGACAATGGAAAGAGTTTGAAGTTTTCAGTCAAAGTCACAGACATTATGTACTATTAAGGAGCAGGTTGGCATTAGGCATGTTCCAGGATGCTTCCAGCTTCCTGATTTACCCTCCCCCACCCAACAGAATGTCTTGGTTTGTCATTTATTTTCTGCTCTGCTGCAGATGAGACCACCTACGATGCCTCTGGCTCCTCCTCTTCACCTAGTGAGCCCACAGTCATAGCGGTTCCTGCACATCCATTGGCTGACATACCAGTGGTGGACGAGGTCCATTCAGAGGATGGAGCTGTGTCTGAAGGGGGTGGGTTGAGAGGGCAGCCAGCATTCTCCTCCGTGCTAACCCTCCTGGCCGTAACTGACAAACATCCAACGAGTTTCGGCCAAAGCAGAACCGCACCGACCATCACCAGGGACAAGAACCACACCAGCCACCAGCCCTCTGATGTATCCAGCCAGGGATCGGAGGTGTCTTCCTCGTCTTCCTCAGTGGAGCCCAGTAAGAATGTATCAACCAGCTCAGGTCTGAACACCAGCTTTTCTTACAAACATACCATAGCAGCTCAGGTTGTCACTGTGGTGTCCGCTCTCCCTGTCTCCATCATGGACGGAGATAGGAGTATCATGTCATCATCATCATCATCATCATCATCATCACCATCACCTACATCATCACCAACGTTGTTGTTGTTGTCCACATTATTTCCACGGAGATCGCCTCCAAACAACCTCACTACTATGATATTGTTGAATAACACGGACCTGGTCCGTGGAACTTTGTTATCATCATCAACAATGTCTTTAACACCCTTATCAGCATCAACTCTCCCATCTACAGCACCGTCAACATCTGCGGTCCTCTCACCATTATTGACACGAATTTTGTCAACTCCTAATAAGGGGATTTCAAGAGGTGCTTTTTCTCGTGGCCGGTGGCCACAGACGCAAACAGGAGCGCATGTGTCAGCAACCCAACGTTGGACAGAAGGTCTAACATCTGCACATTCAACCATGCGTTCAGTTGTAGATTTACCAACTGTTTTAAACAGATCGCAGAGAACAGCAGTTACTTCATCAGACTCTAAAACAATTACTGGCAGTAACATACACAATAAACCTGTTATCAGCAATAAAGAGCCAACACGTTTATTTAACTCTTTGTGGAATCATTCTTATGGAGAACAAACAGAAACTGTGATACTCAATGTTAGTCAAAGCACAAATGTTACGAGGACACCAGCAAAAATCACTGACTCTACATCAAACCAACCAATATTTTTGTCATTTTTAAATGGAACCACTCAAACACAAGATGGTAGCAACATAAGCCTGACCCATTATTATGAGACAAGTGCTATTGCCTTTTATGGCAACAAAATTCCATCTGATCAAAGCCAGCTAGTAACTTTACAAATTCCTACATCAGCGCCACTGCCTGCTTCTCATGAAGGCTACTCTGGTTCTGCCCTCACAAGACAGAGAGTGACAGGAACACCATACTGGGTAGACAAATACATAAATGTGTCAGACAGTCAGCCTGCTAGCGCTGTAACCATGGCTTCAGCAAATTCTCTTTTTTTAAATCCAGGTATATTACTAGATAAGACATCCACAGCCTATGGGGTGTTTTTTCCGATTCCATCTAGGACCTCTAACATGAAGGCAGATATCTCATCGTCATCTATCTCTAAAAAGGTAGCGCCACTAAGCCCTACAAATAAATCTCACCTAGATTTAATTAGTGGCAGCAATAGGGTGCCCAATTTTAACATGAACATAAGCCACAAAAGAAGAGAAACCCCTGTTTTTCAAACCCATCAAAATACCCATGGTTATACTATGAGTACCACCACAACTAAAACAACCCCTACAAAGTCACAACCATTTTACTCACTTAATTCAGTTTATATGGAAGAAGGCGTGACTCAATCAGAACTTGCTAAAGGCTCAACTAAAGGACATAGAAGATGGATGACACTGAAAATGATATTTACTTCTAATACCACATTGTCTCTTTCTAATTCATCACTATCGCAAAAAGAATTACAAACCCACACAACCTACCAATCCTCTCACTTAACCAGCTCTCTCCATAGGCTGAACCATAACCGCAGTGCCACTGTTTATACTTCTGGTCCACCTGTATATGGTAATAGCAATAACACTACTTCCAGCCAGCTATTTGTATCCTCACAGTTTACCAGGTCCTCCCCACGGCCCGGTCAGGCTTCTTCAGTATGGCATCAAATAGTACAGACACATTCAGACAAAATCTCTAGTCATATCACAAACCATTGGAGGAGGGAGGAACCTATTTTTTATTCAGACTCAAGTAGTCAAGGCCCTTCTCATTCCAGTGTAGAACCATTGTTCCTCGAGGCTTATGTTACTATGGATCATGCCAACAAGGATACTGTGAGTTTACAGAGAAATTCTACAAATACTTCACATTCTTTTTTGTCTGTTGTGCATGATCCTAAGACCACAGGTCATGTGTTTCACAAGAAAACAATTCCAAACTGGCTGATCACAACGCCAATGACCTCTTCAAAGACCACAAAAGGCTTTTTGAACATTGTAGAACACTCTGAAGATTCTTCCACTGATACAACTTCATCAACAGATTTTGACATCTTATTTGTGCCCTTTAAGCGCCAATCATATAGTGAAGATATACAGGGAACTCACAAATACGTTTCTCTTTCCAGTTTGTCAGACATTATTGTGTCAATGCGGACATATGCTCACTCTCAAGATACAGTGACCACCAGCAGCAGTAATAGATACTCCACTGCAGGATTACTCTCAGCAAATACTACTTCCAAAAATAGAACTGATAGCACTACTTCCAGGTCTAGCCTTCAGCTAACAGAACCACAAACCACATGGAAACCTGCCAATCCAGTAATTTCTGAAAGCACGTTGACTCAATTTGTAAATACCTCTGTCATCTTAGATACTATTAATTATATTAGGCCAGGTGGTGATACAAATCTGGAGCATTCAAGAGAGGGAGGAGAACAAAGCATATCCCAATCCCTTGTGTTGAGTTCGACAGTTACAGCAACGTTGGCTAGTGTTTCATACTCGGTTCAACCTAACAGTACTGAGCAATTTCATGTCGGGGATACACCAGCAAAACCCTGGAGGTTTAACCTGTCTCCAGCCAATCTCAGGTCTCCCATAGCTGTAAGAAAACCACCAGAAGCCACTGTTGAGTCCGATAATTCTCTGCAGATATCTCACACATCTCATGACACAATGACATCTCCACCCGACACTTTGCTAAAATCAGCTCCGAATAACAAGCAGAGCTCCCCTGGGACAGTCATTGATATTGGCTTTCCTGAGTCTATATCTGCTACTGAAATAACATTTCGAAATGACCCTTCTGCCCACATATTGGCCACTGACTATAGACCAATCACTAACTCAATGGATTCATCGCAGCAAAAAGGAACATCACAAGCAGACTTATGGAAATTGGCACATAGCTCACACTCATCAATATCATCATTAACATCATCATCTTCCTCCTCTCCAATATCCAAGCCAGAGTCAGAGACATTACCACTGTTCTCTCCGTACATGAGTTCAACCTCTGCTATACCACCATCATCATCATGGTCTTCATCATTGCCAACTAAACTTATCAGCCAAGCTGGCATTCCTCCAAACTCCCACCCTACAATGTCCACTGTCAGTCTATCATCATTATCACCATATGGCCCAATCATGGACATTATTTCATCACCAGTTGCATCCTCTCTGTCACAGGAAGTCACCAAGACTTTTGTTATTGCAGAAACGGGGACAGAAGAAAAAAGCACAGGAACGTCCAGAGAGACTGGGCTTGATTTACCCAAAGAAAACCAGACCAGTCTTGCGCCTTTTCCTCCTGTCACCACCACAGTTACATCTCAGGTATCTCCACTGACCCCTCAACAAGACATAACAACCTCTCCACAGACCACCACAGAATCTGCAAGCACCAAAACAAAAGCCCCCATGACCACACAGTCTACGAAATTCACCAGACCAATCACAGAATCACTCAGCACCACCACATCACAGCCTACAACTACAACCAGGAGAACCACTACCACTGTCACCACCAGAACTCCAGTAAGCAGGAGAACGTTTACCCCTCATATGTCAAGAACTAGCCCTCGCGGAGGGGCAGCAACAGTGATCGTCTCCCCGTTTACCACCACAACAACAGAAGCCCCACCACAGCAGTGCAACATCACCGAAAGAATGTGGGTAAAAACAGGTAACTTTGATTTTTGCTTATTACTTTATTTTTTTAATATAGTGGTAAATATAATAATGTATTATATATGATTCTTAAACTCCTCTAATGTGTCATAGTGCCACCAGGCCACTAAGTGTATGCCCTAGCTCATTGCTGATGTTAAAAACCCATTTTCCAGGTGGAAGGGGTGGATAATGGTGTGTGAGCCTTTGAGAGCTGATGTTGCATGAGAGACATTATGTATATATATGTATATATATATATATATATATATATATATATATATATATATGAGAGACATCAAAAAAGAGCAATGCTTTTCCAATGCTGGTTTCAATCAGAAGGGTGAATCCAGAAACAAATGGGGGAGATTTTTTAAATTGAATGACATTGTCTGTCTGTCTGTCTGTCTGTCTGTCTGTCCGTCTGTCTGTCCGTATCTAGTTGTGTCCATCTATGTGAGAAGAAATCGTCTGGATAGCATTCAGAGACAGAACCTGCGCCGGGGTCTGAGTCAGGGCCTGCGGAAAGCTCTGAATGACAGCACAGTGCAGGCTCAGGTCAGATTCTTATTTAACCTTCCAATATAAATTACCCCTCAAGTACAGAAATGAATGAATGAATATTACACGAATGTTACATATTGAATAACATATTTGGATTTTATAAAGGGGAAATATTTTCCTAGATCCATTCTGCTGTTTGCTATAACACACAACAATAGAAAACACAATTGGAAAGCCCAAAATTGCAGCCACTTGTGTAAACGAATTCAATAAAATGACTCCACACAAGCAGACATTACAGTTCGTTGTACCCTTTGCCTTTTCCTTAAATTAGATTTTTTTGACAGCTGGAAGCTTAATGGATAAAGATATATATTTTCTTTTTTGCCTAGGAGCCAGTAGCCCCTATATTGCAGCTGGAGAGCTGGTGATTTAAGTGTAGATAATAATGACTTATATTAGGATAGGTTATATTGGAGAGGTATTCTTTGTAAAGTGGCAGTTAATGTCTTTCAAGCTTCTGAGAAAAATTATTTCTTATTCAATTTACAATTTTCTTGTGTCATGTTTTATGAACCACACGCCCTACTTTTGAATGAAACTGGTTTGACAACCCATAGCTTGGTTGTTGCAACTAATGTGAATTTGTTTTTTTCAGTTGCTTTAGGTTTTTTTTTGTTAAATTAGAGACTACGAAACTAAATCTCAGCATCTGTTGTTATGCTTCAAGTGAATTAGGCACTAAAACCAAGGGCCCTCATGTAGGCTACAAGAGTAGAGATGAGGATTAATATAGAAATGAGGTTGAATGAATCTGTCCCACTAGGCCCGGAAGATGATGTCACATATTTGAAGTGTAGAAGCGCAATAATATGGGCTGTGCTGATTTGCTAGTATTGAAAGCTACATATACATTTGATAACAAAACTACATTAATGCATTAGCTTCACTAAGAAGAATATAATTAACCAACCTTATCATAGAAAGCAAGCCTGGTTTATTTTAGAACTCACACTCTCAGTTTCTCTACAGTAATGATATGAACACAAACAGGTCCAATTGGTCTACAAACACAATGTTCTGCCTGTCTGTGGATTTACCATTCATGGAAACAGTCATGGCTCCATTTGCCAACATCGTTCTCTTGCCAAGAGTACGTTAATGCCTTCACTCAGTGAATCTGGATCCGGAGCACCTCTTGGCCATGACATGCTTTGCTGAAATGCTGTCAATGCGAAGCGGAAATTGTGTGTGTGTGTGTGTGTGCGTGTGTGTGTGTGTGTGTGTGTGTGTGTGTGTGTGTGTGCGTGTGTGTTTGTCAGTGATATGAGAGAAAATTAGAGGTTTGAAGGGGAAAGCTATTAGTTTATTTTGTCTAATGTACTGTATGCAAGCCATGGGAAAGAGCTGTTCTCAGTAGATGGAGCTGATTTTGGTGGTGAACACAAGACTGGGCCCTTGCAGTGTAATGTCTGTCTTTGAATGTCTTGAAAGCATTATCATGCTTCCTCTGCAGCGCATCAGATATGTGAGCTCATTTTCAGGTGTTAGGTTAGTTTTTCTACAATGGACTTGTGTGTCAGGAAATACCAGTCTGGCTATGGAAGTGTCACGTTTGCAAGAAATGAGACCCCAACCTTTTCCTGTCCATGTGAAGGTCGTGGTTCTAAGATCAGAAGACTTTGAGAGTCAGAGAAAGACTGGGTGAGACTAGATACCAGAAGTCAAAGGGATTGTTTTTCCATTATTGTTGGAATACAGCAGTCTTTTTTTTTTCTCACCCCTCCCTCAATCACAGGTTCCTACCTCACCGCACTCGTGAGGCAGAAACATGTGACCTTATTTCTGAGTCAGGCAGAGAAATACAGTTGTATTATGTATTGTTAGAATCTATTGCATGCCAACAACTTCAAGTACTTCCTAGATGAATAATGAATGAAGAGGAATGTTAATCAATACTAAATATACTGTTTATATACTGTATATACATAAAAAATATTTCTCTTGACCGGAAAGCCCTCTGTCCAGCATAGAATAGCTGTTGTATTAAAATATAATAAAGTGGATTATACTGCTAATGCTTTTTTTTTAAATAGTAGATCGCTCTCTAGGACAATAGGAAGTTGTTAACAAGGGAAATTACATATGTTTTTAATTATAGGTTGGCTATTGTTGGATAACCTGACAAGATAATGAAGAGTTCACCAAATAAATGAAAGTGTACGAGCAGAGTAGAACCATCTCACAGTGAAACACTGTGTGCTTTGTAATAACATGCTTTCCAATGACAGAAATAAAAAGGGGATTGATCTTAGCTAATCCTCTGGAACTCTCACATTGTTGAGATAGCGTGTGTGGCTGTGCTAGTATTCACTGACTTAGTGAAACACAACCTCTTAATAACCTGAGTAAAGCTAGAGAGGCAGCACAGATAAGAAAGATCTCTGTTCACAGTTCACTGTTCATTACAAGGTTGGTGTTCACTCCTGCCTGCAGTATACTAGAACTGAAGTCCCTCAGTGTAGTAGCCAGGAGCTCTCTGCCAACAGTGGTATTCAGGGAAACTTTGAAAATTTGAACCCACATAGACGCATGCACACCACACAAAGGGCCCTATTTTACACCTGGCGCAAAGCAGCGCAAAGCGGAAGCAAGCGTCTTTGCTATAGTCTCAGACTGACACAGTTGTCATTTTTCCATCCAGCGCTCGCATTATTCAAATGCACTTGTACCCATTTAAGCACCCATGGGTATGTTGGTGACATACACATTACATGGAAAGTGATTGTGCGTTTAACCAACAACAACCTGGTCAATGGCACATTAACATGATAGTAGTGTCTATGGCTTGTGCACAAGGCGGCGGACACTCTGCTTGTTACACACACAGGGACGCACCGGAGCGCACAAACATGCAAAGGATTAACAAATGAAAAGAGCACATTGTCAAATATTTTTAGGGTGTATCCTACATCAACATATTTTAGGGATCTTGGTGGAATCTCGCTGTTGCCATAGATTGTCTTCTCCAGCGCTTTCACAAACCCGCTGGTATTATAGCAACCCGCCAAGGTGCAAATGCGCCTGGATTTGTAAAGGGAATGGGAGATGACACTGACTGGTTTATTGTATGTTACACACAAAACACACCCGTGAAAAACCAACCATTTCTTCCGCCCTTAAATGAACACAAGCGGATTTGGACACACACTTAATGCAGTTTGTGCCCTGCGCTTTAGACCGTGCATTTAGATAGTTATTAAAATAGGGCACAAAAACTCACAAATAGATAAAGATACGTAAGCACACACTGTTTTGCTATCTTAAAGTCCTTTACTTTCCCCATACGGTTTACAAATCACCCTGACGCAACCAGATAAATGTGTGTACTACACAAAGTATTTACCTGTGTATGAAAAAGCACACATTCATAGTCATCCTCTCTATCCCAACATCTCTCTCCACTATGTCCCGCTCATTTGGCCTATTTTCACTCTCCCAGTCTCCCCAGTGGCCTTCAACTTCCTTCCAGTTTAATCACTTTTATTTACTTTTTATGTAGTTACCTGTAGTTGTGTGTTTAGATGTGTGCTCATGGACTAGCCCGGGAAGCCCATCCTGGTCTTGCAAGCTCCACAGTGTTTTGTTGCTTTGTGAGTTTGTCACTCTTGGAAACATTGTTTTCAAGTAATGCTCTGGGTTGCCATGGCAGCTGGCTTCATGGCTGGTCTTCATGGCTGCTATTTGTAGTTTGGCTAGAAGTAAGTTGGCTTGCACTGGAAGCTTCTGCTCTTCAAACACGTTAACAATGTGTTCTGTGTGTGGAAGTCACTGGCTCTTAGCATATAGCTCAATCATCTCTTGTTTTACAGAGAGAATTTGAAAATAACCGGTTTTCTCTAATTAATTTATGCAAAACTCACCTAAAGCTCACCGCTTGTTTTCAAACACAGGCACTACTTGCCATCGGTATCAACTGTAATTTAATTAGTATTTTCAATGTTTTGCATTGTGGGTTTCCAGACAATTGTAGTGAAGATTTATTTTTCTCTCTCACAGGATCAGTATGTTCTCCTGGTGCTATTGACAAGCTGTTTGCTCATGTGACTGACTGACCCCTCCTTCTACCTCTCAGGTGGAGACTGTCTTTGGTTCCCCCAACATGACGGTGGCCTATCACGTGACTGGAGGGGACATTGTGTACCCTCCCTCTGTGGTGCTCGAGGGCCTTGAGGCGTATGGTCGTGATAGGCTGATCGCAGACCTTCGACAGTACCTCCCAATGGTCACGGCCCTACCCGTTCCTGCTGCGTTGTGGAGGCCGAACCCGACCACTGGCTTCCAGGTCAAAACAGGTCAGCTAGTCCAGCGGTGGTGAAAGATGAGAATGATACACTGCTCATTGATACAATGCTCACAGCTTCTTGTCTGCTCACCAAACACTTCTACTGCACCCAATGTCAGTGAGATAACTTACATGATTTTATATTATATCCAAATTACATTATGCATCTATTGATGTTTTATATCTCTTGTATTGTGGTGTTTCAGTGCTGAGGTTTGTGGGAGCAGGCGATGAGCCGCGATCCTGTCGCTTCTCCCAGGTGATGGAGCAGAGGCTTGAGAATGTGTATTCTGAAGCGCAGGCCAAGGTCCTCCATCCACACAGCAAGCTTTTTGTCCAGGTGCAGCACATGTTGATGGTGTTCAGGCTCTTTCAGGCAGGACGCGGCAATAGCTGCGCTTGCTGTCGCGTTGAGTGTAGACTTCTCTGAGCTTGATTTTTTTTTTTGTGCAAGCGATTTAGATAAACATTGAAGCTGCAGGATGTAGACATGTTTTGCTTTTGTGAAGTAATAGTCATCTCCTTCCATCGTATATACTTCTGTATTGCTTAAAGAAGTTTTAGATAGGAATCTGATCATCTATTTTTTTCTTTTTAGATATCCAGCATAATGTATTAGTTTTATCTTGTTTTACACAAATACAATCAGTAGTTTAGGCTGTTTTGCAGACTCAGTGTAGACAGAACGCATGGGATTTGTGCTTAATTACATCCATTTGTGAATCGTTTGTTTAGCATTTTAAATAGCAGCTATTTCTCAGATGTGAATTGATTGTCGTTTGAAGAGGCAATTGTATTATTTTTTAATGAGTAGCCAAATACAATTTTCCAAGTTTGTTTTTCATTTAAAACAATATTAATGTTACAACACATTTACATTTTACATAACTACAGTTTACATATTTTTGTTGTGCTTGTAGAGTGAGTCATTTATCTTCCAGTCTGCAGTCCACATATAATCTCTACAACCGTACAGTTCTTTGGTCTAAATCATTCATTCATTTCATAATTCAATCATTTCTTTACATGTATCATTCCTGTTGCCTCATAGATGTTGAGTGTCTCCCAGTTTACGGGCTCTCCAGCTGTGTCATTGGTCTACACAGTGAAGAATGGGACTGTCTACCTGAATGGCACGACAGCGTCAAACCTTCTGAGTCAGCTGACAGCCGAGCTAGTGGGCTACTTTCTCTTCTATCCCCCACTCATCATCGCAGAGCGTAAGCGTTTTAAAAGAATCCATACAGTGTATATTGCATAACATTTTGGTTTATCTTCACCTTAAGAAGAAGTCCTACACCTTAGTTATGGCTTTAGTGAACATTACTTTTTTTTTTACATTTAAAAAGATTTAAAACATTTAAAAACATTTATTGGACAACAGGCCTTGAACATGTAATTTTGGGTCCTGACCCAAAGATTATTTTCCACGGCAGTTTGTTGGAGCTTCTCGCATAAGAAAATGCATATCAGCTTTTATTGAACAATATGCTTTTATGCATTACTCGCCTGGAAGCCGGGACGAAAACGCTCTCTATTTGATGATTGTCAAATTTCTCAATGAGGACAGACCCCATAATAAACAGCAAATAATCTACAGAAATATGTTTCTACTTAGTCTGTAAAAGAAATCAGGCAGTGTTTGATGCAGCAGTGAGATGTTTTTCATATGAGTATATATTTATATGTTATATTATATTATATATTTTGCCATAGCCATTTGTAAATAATACATCTGTTTGTAAAGGTTCTCAGTTAGTTTGGTAATGTATTTGTGTGCGTGTTTTGTGATTAGAACTACCAACATAATTGAGTTGCTTATTGTGCAACATGGCAGACACTGCTAATGTTGTAGGTCAGATTAATTAGAGAGGCCAGTTGATGACTTCAGCAAAAGCTTAAAATTAAAGGTGGTGGCAGACCAATGCCCACCATTGATTTAACCCCAAAAGAAAAGAATGTTATTTTCAGATGTGTTGTTTGTACCTGTTCTTCATTTGTGTCTGAAAGGTTCAGCTATTGCTATGTATGTTTCAAACTTCTCATGGTTCCAATGTACAGTATCTTGCCTCACATCTAGACACAGCTCCATTGACAAACCTGTGCAGCAGTATGTGCACATTCAGGTGATTGATAGGCAAGATATATTCATTGGACCAATCAGGGAAAATATGACCTAAATCTTCGGGCTGCTGCCAACATTTTAATTTAAGCCACAGAGAAATGGACTCATTGATATCTGACGGATGTCTATGGCAGTTCTGAGTGAGAAATTACACTAAGTGTATATCTTTAAAATCCTACAGCAAAGTCAAGTGCACTTGAATGTTTTGCTTTGATCTGATAATGCTTTTGTAGCGCTTTCAACCCCTATAAGGTAAATTAAAGTATTGTGTTCCTTTAGCAAAATAGTTATTTACATTTTAATGTCCTGTTTATGAAATCCACAGTTAATCAATCAAATGATTAGCCTAAATATTAGTTACTGAGTTTATAAAAGCAGCAATATTTTAATATGAATAATATCAGGTCCACAACTGGTTTCTTACAAGTAACTTATTATTATTATTATTATTATTTAAACATTAAAAAAATTAAGGCAACCAATTTACCCATTCTTCTCGTGGTCATTGCTAAATTCAACAAAGTATAGTCATCAATTGCAATATATCCATGTTGTTTAAACCAAAACGTAACCATTTCCACAGCAACTTGGAAATACAGCATTTCACATTCATTAAAGTCAATACAATGAGATCTACAATTAACCTGTCAATCATTAATTTCCTTGCGCCTAGCGCGGTTACCAATGGGCCCTTGAGCATTCACAGCGGACAAACCTCCCTACCACTCCATCGTAGCAGGCCTGCTTTGTTGCACGTGTTTGTGGTCCCAGTAAAATGATCCTATTCTATCCATTGAGCAAACAAAGGTAACGAACGTCTACCTGATTCTCGCCGAACTCTGATTTGTCCGCTCCGTGAATCCTTCTACCTTGTAAAATACATGGACATTCTCTCTATCCACATAACTTTTTACAATGATTTCAATTAAATTAAACATGTGCACTCTTTTATCTTCTAGTACTCTATATAAAATGTATTAACTATTTATTGTATCTCTGAACTTTATCTACTGTAATTGTCCATCAACTTAAATGATAGCCTAATCTCCATAGGGCTTACACCCCTAGAATATTCTAGGTTGTGGTCTATATTTAGACAAGGCTCAAGAGGGATCCCCTTACAGTACAGGTACCAAAATAACAAAAGAATCAAATGAAATGATGCAATGAAACAGCAGACACATGAGGACAGTCCTCTGTTGAGTAATTGGATGTTGTTTGTTTTCTTTCTTGCCATGAACAGCTAGTCGTGCTACAACGAGTCACTGAAGGTTATTTGCTGCACAGGTAAATGCTAAGCCTATGTCTTTCATCTCCGTCTCTGGTGAGGGTGTACTCCGCCTAACAAGCAGCTCTAGCACTCTTTCTGTGTTGGAGCTGTGTAGAACAGCAAACCACGAGTGGCAGCAGGTATATTAGCAGTGTCTGCATCCTACCCATCTGGAAGGAATGCCCACTGCTGTGTGGAGGAACCCAGGCCTACAGATCTAGAGATGTGTCCCAATTAGATACCTTTTCTTTCTATCTATAGCCAGAGGTACTGTGAAGTACTTTCAGTTTAATTTCGCCATGAGACTCAGTCTGGAAAGCTTAGGAATCATTTGAATGTGTCCGAGTCAGAACTTTCCAATCAGCGTGTTGATAGCTATACAGGCGTGGTTTAGGTGTGCCGACAGTGAAAAGGACCTGATCCTGATCCAATCAACTGCAAGTATGTTTTATAAAGTACCTGCCATTCACAAACAGTTTCATTGCTCAGCTCCCCAGATGGACTTGTGACAACAATTTCTCTGGCATGTCAGGTTAACTGTGAACAAAAACAGCCACTTATAGAGGTTATACAGTAGCACAACGTCAGCAGCGCCGAACCTGAAAAAGTCAGCTTTTCTTAGAAAAAGTAAGCAGAGATTAAGCTATTAACAAAGTAGAAGCACCACTATGTTTCTAACTCTCGCACACATATTCATTCAAACAACTCTGGAGCTAAGTGGGAGAAATCAATTCTGGTTTATGGCTGCAGTCCACAAAAAAATATGTTCATTGCTGGCAATGGACCAATTCTATTAATGACAGCAAACACGCACACGCACACACACATGCACACCTCACCCACCAATTATATGTGCGATGACCACCGAGAGTGCATCTGGTGTGTTTGTGTTTAGCAGAGCTGTGGCTCAGGGGTCATGTTTGGACAGATACACGACATATGGAATAACTTAAGTGTCATTAAGCAGAAGGCACAAGGCAGCGTTGGTGTATATTGTATGTTACGATGATGAAATGAAGACCAGAAGCAATTCTGGAAATACATTAAAAGGGGGTGTCTTATAACACCACAGGCTATGTTCTGTTGAAATCTCATTTCTTTCCCAAATGCCACATGAGAGAATTCAGACATGGAGATGTCTGTTTCACTTCAAGGATTATGTGTGTACGTTTGAGAATATGTTTGTTATTAACATTTAACAAGTTAAGTGTCAATTTATAGCTGTCAAGAGTTCATTTGGTTGATTTTTAAAACAAATATTCAACCCCATTAAAAAAAAAAAAATCTGAATGTTATGCCTTGTGATTTGAGATATTTTTATTACGTTAATTTTCTGTTTGGAACATGAACATGTTCTCTGTTTTTTTAGAATGTTCTGGTTTGTTGCATCAATCCACCACATCCCTGAGGGCTTATGTGAAATCTCATCAGAGATTAGCATTCTACGTGATTTAATTTATTAGATGGTGTTAAACTCATTCCACAAACAGCCTTGAAACACCATTCCACACACACTGCTGTTTCAGTTACCTGCATTTCCCAGTGTGCAATTCAGTGATTCTCCAGTCGAAGAGCAGTGATACAGCATTCCCCCCAATCACAGGAGGGAATGCTGTATTTCGCAGCACATTCACTTCATTAGATGAGCAATATGTAAAATAAATCACTGAACACAAAGACAACTGGAGGTCAAACAGCTGGAAGCTCTCATTGCTCCTGTATCTGACACACCGTTATAATGAGGCTCAAATATGTGGTTTTAACCACAGGAAACCACCACACTATAAATTGTCCGCTTGTTCACAGCTAGGTTTTCAGTTTGAACAAAGATTTATAGAGAAGAAAGTGTGCGCATAAAATGTTAAATTGAACAGACTGTTGTCAGCAAACATGTTTTACCATCTTTAGTACTCTATGCTAAGATGCCAGTATTGGCCCTGTTCTACACGTTGAATGTGATTGAATTCAGGAATTCTGTAACCGAAAAAAAAATATTTTGTCCTCCTAACCACATTAGAATTGGTGTTTAAATGACTATGTTACTGTAATGAATGTAATCACAATTACCAGTAAATAATTTAATGGACTCTTATCCAAAGCGACTTAGAAATTATTGGGAATATTGTTGTAAGTATTGGAATGGGTGAGGCATCTTGCTCAATGATACAGATGCCACAGGATGCCAACTCTGTCAATGCTGTGGCTCAAACCTATAACCTTCTGGCTCAGAGTCAAACACCCAGACCACTAGCCCTGCTGCCCCCAGTCACATCTTAAACGCCTAACATTTAGCTTGGTGAAATGCTATTATTCAGTTAGATTCCTGTGTTTTGGTTGCAGTGGCCATTTTGTGTTTGGTCACTTACTGTAAGTTGTGCATGTGACTACTGTGACTTTTTTCCCACTCTCTTTGCAGCTCTTGAATACCATAATCTCAACACATCCATTGCGACCAGAGACTTCTGGGTAATCACAGGTGAAGTGATTTATCATTATTAATTACAAAATGTATTTTGCTCAGTATTTCCTCTAGCATTCCCTTTAATTTTAGACCACATTATTTTAGATCTTAATAATATTGTCCTAAATAAATAGTAATTAAAGACACAAGATCATGCCAAACTTGCCAAACCAACCCTGGCTCCTTACATAGGAACATAAACAGTGGCGAATACCGCTCACAACAACAAAGCCTTAGGAGCAATTCTAGGATCAGACCTTTAGGGGTCCTCAGCCCCTAATGAGAATGTGATCTGTAGGCCTATACAAAGACGTCTAAATCACAAATGTCACTGTAGGCCTATTAATCAATACTAATTTCCATTTGCAATGGCATACGTTTTGTTAAAACATTGGTGAGGGAACATGTTAATTAAGCAGGGGGTCTGTGACATTTTTTGCATCAAACGCTTTTAGTTCCTGCATTCTGGTGAATTTCTATGCATTAATGTGTGCCTTTTATGCACAGAAATGTCTCTAAAGCAAAAGACTAAATTCTGGAAGAGATGACGATTTAAAATATAGTGGAATATAATGTAATAAAGTTCTCAAGCATTCTGTATTGCTTTCAAATTCTCCCCAGAAATATTCACCTGTGTGTAAAAAAGTTTGCAAAATTTGACATAAAAGTTCTGAAACTTCAGATAAAATCTTGTTAATAAAAAAACGAATACAATTTTTTAAAATAATAATTATAACTATAAATTATGTTTTAAGGGGTTCTGAAAAGATATAAAAAGGGTCTAAAAACACCCATGCGTATTCATACACATGCTTCACAGTGTATTTCGATGTGTGGGGCGGCGCAAAGGGATATTGTTTTGATTTGAACATGAATTTAGCAAGCGTTCATTAAAATGACTGACCCTGCCTTTAAATCTTCACCAGGGCAAAATAGGCTTTAGCAGATAAAATGCATTGATCCTCGAGGTGTGTAGTTTAATTAAGTGTTCACAAATGTGCGACTTTATAATCTCAGAGTATATATGACTTTAATTTCTGAATATTACCCCCCTCCCCAGCTTCTCAAAAGTTTTTAGGGCCATGCACAATACACTGTAGAATGTACATGTTGCGTTCATAAAATATTCTTAAGCACTTTGATGATTCCACCAGAATGATGAGGCATTTAGGTTTACAAAGCTAGCAGTCAGAGTAGTCAGATGACTTCCAAAAAACGTTTGTTTGCGAATACAGACGTTAAATTTCTCGATACCTATGTTATTAGGAACAATAATACATTTTTGTTTAAAGAAATGGCCTTGGGAGTACTGGAAAGGTTAAAGCACATTCATTAATGCACACCTGGGAGTCTTGTTCTGTTGGTCCCTTGGCTACTGTGGGCAGCTCATTTGAGCAGTTGGAGGAGCTTGGCATGAGCCAAGCGCCCTTTAATGGCTTTGGCTAAAGGAGGGGAGTTTCTTTTCCACTTCCTCTTGCCAAAAATTCATAGATTGGGTTTTTCCAGTCCCAGGTGTTCTATAACCTTTTAAATTTGAACTTCAAACGCTAGTGTTGGAAGATTTTATTACATGCTATTCCCTCCTCACGTTCTTGAGACATTTAGGTCTTCTCTCCAGAACTTCACACATTTCTACCCCAGTTCACTGTTCAATATGAAACAGGTGTGTGCAGTGTCATGGCTTAATTAAAGGTAAAGTCAGTAAAGGTATTCCAAGCTAAATGTAAGATAATACACATTACATTTGTTCTGAACATGTATTTTTCCAGTGATCCAGGATGTAGATAACTCCAGCCTGGAGGGCCAGTACCAGAGCTTTGCCAGTCTAATGGAGCAGCGGCTAGCAGAGTTGTTTGCGGTTGCAGGCCAGCAGGGCATCCGTTTCAGGCGAGCCACCAATGTGGGCAGCTACACTGTACAGGTGAGGGACTAACCATTATTTCCCTTTTTGAGACTGAAACGTCTCCTTAACAAGTCATTGGGTGGCCTGTTAATACAGTTGTGTTCATTTACAACCAGATGGTTAGCATGCGGCGTGTAACAGGGTTAAAGAACCCAGCGGAGATGACCTACTATGTCCAGCAAAATGGCATCCCGTTACTGGGCACTTCTGCTGCCAAGGTCCTCAACACGGTGGATTCTCAGACCATGGCGCTCACGCTGGGCTTCTTTGTCCAGCTGCAAGCTGAACGTAAGCACAGCATTCTTCTAACAATGGACACACACAACAAAAAAGAGACAGCCGCAGAAACAGCTTAAAGAAAAGCTAATGCTGGGGTACAACGAGGAGCGATAGCAGCAATGTTTTGCTTCTTAATCTTTGAAAAGCTCCAGGCATTGTTTGTTTGAGCCGCAGTGCTGTTCGTTTGCTGAGAGTGGGGAGAGAGCGCGTGTGTGTGTGTGTGTGTTGGACAAGGTTAGGGTGGCTGCAGTCTGCCCCTATGGATTTTCCTCCATTAGCTGAATCAGATACTCTGTATATCAGGTTGAGCTCTAAGCTTTGTCTTGCAGAATGGGTGGAACATATGCATTTGTGTGCTCATTTACATTATGCTCTCAGTGAAATAGACTTGTTTTAATCCGCTGGTCATAGATTGTATGTACAGGGACAACGTAACGAATATAAGAATGCAGTTTTCACATTCTCCAAATCAAAAGCATTTTATTGTTATGCAAACCACCTGGCCCTGCTCATGTTCCATTTACGGCATGGGGGATGTCTGCAGCATAAACAGCAATGGACTGTCGTAGTTGTACCACTTGGACGGATTAAACCTGGTTGCTCTTGTTTTCAGCTGTGGTGAAAAACCCTCCTAATAACCTGTGGATCATAGCTGCCGTGTTGGCCCCCATCGCCGTGGTAACACTCATAATCATCATCATCACAGCTGTGCTGTGCCGGAAGAACAAGAATGACTTTAAAGCTGATGCCATCGGCAACCTCAACCCTCGTGCTAAGGTAGGCGAGAGAGAGAGAGAGAGAGAGAGAGAGAGAGAGAGAGAGAGAGAGAGAGATTCTGTAACATAAAAAAAAAATTTAACAAAA
>JAODLL010012321.1:0-29224 GCA_026546735.1 Forbesichthys agassizii | reverse complement strand
ATTAAGTGCATTTTTCATGTTGCTTTCAATATGTTTTAATATTAGCTCTGGGCATACGTGTATTTTCTTTTCTATATTTTGTTATTTTGTTTCCTCGCCATGCAGCCTGCAATTCCTCCTTAAATGTTTTATGCCTTCTATATCTCTACCTCTCCTGCTCTTTCTATAGCCATTATCTGTGTCCAAAAATAGCCTCTTTATCTGTAAAATGTTTGTACTTTAGTACTCTAGGCTGACTAGGATGTAACAACATAGTGTTTCAGTATAGTGTGATTAGCTGAAGGACATTGTGGTAATTTCTATCCATGCTTGTCAGTCTAACAATTGAACTGTGGTAATGTGAAGGGTTACACACACACACCTCCTCCTCATGTGTATCCTTCCAAACCCCAAGTGAGTCACTTGGATTTAAAGGCAGGGTTAGTCATTTTCTAGAACGCTTGCTAACAATATCTCTCCACGCGTCCACGGCGACAGTCCACACATAGAAACGCATTGTGAAGCAAAGCGTAGTACTAAGGCTTTGTTGATGAGAGAGGTGTCCGCCACTTGTTTATGCTCCTATTAACGGAGCCAGGGCTGTGTAGAAGTATCACATTCTTTTTTCAACACGCACAGAGAACGGCATGCGAGGACATATTTCGTGAATGTGACAAAAAGGGTATTAGTTTACAATTAGCTTGCAAAAGCTGACTATATACCTTTAAATGAAGATATTACTTCAGCATTCATTGACAATAAAGACCCTTTTATGTTTTTTGGAAGTTTTTCCTTGCCCGGGGGGAGGAGCAAGTGAAGAGGGTGTTGTTTGTTTCCATGTGAAATGCAGGTTGTAAAGCCCTTTGAGTCTGCAATGTGATTAAGGGCTGTATAAATACAATTGACTTGACTTGACTTGAGTACGATAAAATACATTACATTTAAAATGACATTGTTATTATATCGTTATTTTGGTGTGATTCACCAACTTACAATACTGTAGGTTGGTCTCAAACAGAGATAAACTCTGGGGCAGATAGCTACAAATGTGCAAAAAAAATGAAAATACAATAAAAAGCAGAGTAGATAGAATCTCTTCAGAATTTACAGCACAGCGTTGCCAGACCAACAGAGTAGCCTAAATGGCAGTGGCAGAGTTGCTATGGTAAATAGAGAAATAATGTGAATACGTTGTTTATATTGACTCCCAGAGAGCGCGCGTGAGGAATCCCCGACTAGCCCTCACCTGTAAGATGGTTTGCATTTTCCCCTTCAACATTCTAGAACAGCAGGGCTCAACGAGCAGTGCTTAGTAGCCAGCAGTTTATCTGCAAAGGGAATTTTTACATGGCTGGATTCACCATATGCTCAATTAGCTTTTCACCTTCAGCAAATCCTCAAGGGTCTAACCAACCACCGCCACTTCAAAATAAATTAACTGGACCCACTTGCCGAAATTTCATTTTATTCACTGAATAAGATTAAATGTACATGAAGGGGGTGAATTAAAAAATAATGGCACCCAGACACCCTGAAATTCTCATTAGTCATTCTGTTACAAGTTGGGGATGTAATTAAAAGTTTGTTCAATTCAGTGGGAAACGGAACCTTGGGAAACAGCTGGTAAGTTTTTGCACATCTCAATCCAAGCTGGGTTTTTTTTCTGTCACCGCAGTGTAAAATCTTGCTACAGTATATTCTTATGATGTTGTTAGCTTGCCTAACACACACACAAATGTGGACGTGTTGATTTCACTGTAGCATCACAAATGAATAGATAACATTGGATTGATGAAGCACTCAGATGGTGTTTGTTTTATTTGTTATGCTAATTAATAAAAATCCAGATACAAAAAATAACTAGGGTTGCGAGCAACACTGGGCGGGCCCTCGTGCTGTGACGCACGTCGGGGCATGGCGCGGACTCGGATATGAATCATTACGTGTGTTGTGTGAGACGATTCTGGAGAAAATGTGGTCACCTGCTAGGAGCTGGGAATGAAAGCATAAAACGTGTATATTTCTGTTGCCAGTAGGTGGCGCTATGACTTTGAGTGAATGTTGACATGTCGATGTGTTCAGGGTGGGGCTCTTATGAATTGTTAAAAATTTGGTACAGATTTGAGCATTTATGGAGAAGTTACAACAATTTGTTTCTGTTTAAAGAGTTTTGTTGCATGTTTAGCCCCCTAATAAAAATGTAAGATGGAGAAAAAATAAGAATAATAATCACAGGGTATCAATAGGGTCCTCACACACTGTGTGTGCTCGGGCCCTAATTATTCCTTGTTATGTATGAATTTGACGTTCATGTCACTATATTTATCAGGTGTTGTTTCAGAAACGCAATAGAAGGAAAAGGAAAAGGCCAGCCCTCACAAAGTCAATTCTCAAGCTTTGTGAGATTTGAATTCTGCACAAAAAATATATTTTTTAAATTATATATATACTAACATATATCTAAAAACTAAACTATAAACACGTAGTGTTTATGAAAACTAATAATAAGCTTAAATAAATATAATATACTAGATACAAATCTTCAAAAGCCATCCCCCCACACTCTCATTTTGAAGCGGTCCCGCTCCCACCAGGCCCAACTTTAACTGCTTTATATAACCTTGTCTGAGAGCTGTACAGCCCCTTATATTGTATATTTCAATCTAGAGAGGCAAGGGCATTGTGAATCTGTAAAAGGTGTCCACCTGTGATGGATTAAGGGATGCCCTTGGTTTAGTTAGAAAGAGTCACCGGCAGGCAGTTTTCCCAACAAGGCAGCCGCAACAGCCCACTATCTCCCTGCAAAGTCCCTTATCACCCTGATCAGCCACCCTGAAAGATAAGCTAGCTTTTATTAAATTGGCTACAAGGGGAAAATTCGATAGTGGAAGAGAGAGAGATAGAAAGAGAGAGATAGAGAAAGAGAGAGGGCAGGGGAGCTTGAGACTTAATAGATCCAGTAGCTCATATCCCCGACTCTAATACCTGAGTCGTTCTATCCCATGCATCTTAACCAGAGCTGTTCACTCTGGGCAAGAGCGCGGTTATTGCTTTTGCTTTGATCGTACATACGCCCCTATGCAGCGCCTAAGCACACCCTCTCGGTCACAGTCTCTCATACAAATAGAGAGATAATATGGAGCCACAGTGGCGGTAATGCACAGAGGTCTGCCAGCCGCCATTAAACAAAAAGAGAAAAACACGTATTTACACACACACACACAAACGCAGAGAACAATAATGCTTCCGAGTACTCAATTTTAATCTCTGTCATTGTTGCTCGGTAGTTGTTAGCAACACACAAACACACACACACCTCTGAGAATTTCCAAAGAAAATACGATGAAAATGGAAATGTTCAGAAAGTTGTTGCGTGCGTGTGCTAACGGTAGCTGATCTACACACCAAGGTGCCACACACGGAAAGAGAGAGATAGTCATATTGGAGAGAGAGAGAACATTTGATGGAGCCTACAGAGAGAGACTGTGTGTGTGGAATGGTAATGAGCATCGTGAGGAGGGACAGTCAAGGAGGCTACCTGTGCTCTAAAGGACTTGGCATCATGCCAGAAAGTGGACAAAGCTGAAGGAAATGCAGGGAACCGTCTATTGATGTTTTTCTGGAATTATAAGCACAGTCTTCGCTCCTCCATATCTGTCTTAGCATTGCTTTGTGCCTTTTGCTGAATCTACTTATCGCACATTTTATAGTGGCACTTTAAGCAGATGACAGATCAGGTGTGTCTGTGTGTGTTCGTTGAGTGCGTTTGTTCAGGTGAAAATGGACCAACCGTGGAGAATCCTGAATAAAATATACGCCAGCATAAGAGATGTAGGCCAATAGTTTGCCTATGTTGTACTGTACGTACAGTATGTGTGTGTGCGCCTGCGTGCGTGCGTGCACGTGTGTGCGTGGTTGTGCATATGTGTGATAGAGAGAGAGAGAGAGAGCTGTAGGCATGGAAATATGTCAAAACTAATTAACGCAATACATCCTGTCGAACCCCTCCAGAGGAAGAACCTAGGGCTATAGAGAGAGCTCTGTGTGTGTGTGTGTGTGTGTGTGTGTGTGCGTGCGTGTGTGTGTGTTTGTACAGTATGTATGTGTGTGCACACGCACCCCCCTATTATCTTAACCACTGCAAACTGGTGCATTTATTTATGCCCTTATGGCAAAATAACAATCATTAAAATTACATAAGGCACATATTATAAGTGACAGAAGTGTTTCATCACAGTTCTCACAAAGCGAGCCCGCACGGCCTATTTCCCTTTGCCGCTCGGGACTGAAATTATATACTGTACCTTTTTACGTGATGTTGAACTTGACTGTGTACCATACTTACATGGTTCATTCTCATCCTAAGTTAACATATCAGCTCGTGTCTTTGACACTGGTCAATCTCTTGAGGTTTGTCCAGCGTGACAAGATATATTTTAAGACACCGCAATACATTGACCAAAAGGAATAAATCATTCTGAAAGTTAGATTTAAATATTAATGTATGGCCATATGTTTTAAGACAAAGAAATAAGTTCCACACTTATGTGACTTTGGCTAAATAAGGCCCATTACATCAGTGTGATGTTAAAATGACCCAATGTACACTTTGTATAGATTAAAGGTATAGTCAGCTATTGCAAGCCAATTGTATGCTAATACACTTTTTGTCAAATTCCCAAATTGTCACAAATCTCTCTTTGCATTTCTCCATCTTACCGCTCTCTTTGCATGCTGAAAAAATAATCCGTTCCTTACTCCATGAATTGTAACATAAACAAAGTGGCGAACACCACTCACAACATTAACTCAATGCTGCATGGCTTCTCAATGTGTTTCAGCGTGTAGGGCGGAGCTTCTGATGGTTTGTTTTGATTTGAACTCAAAGTTAGCCAGCGTTCTCAAGAATGAATAACCCAGCCTTTAACTTGAGGTCACATTAAAAACATTTATAATACAAGAGTGCACACACTGCAAACAGACAACCGCTGAACTGTAGGAAAGACAGGGCTAAATGGTGGGGAGTGTGTTGTGGTCCATACAGACACCAGCCCCAGGTGCCACCACTCAAGCTAACTATCTCACAATAAATGAGAGAGCAGCCACCATCTCCCATCCGCCACACTGCCTTCCCATACATGAGCCTCTCTCCATCTTCCGACATCAATCTGTCACGACGCAGATGTACACGACCAACAGGTGAGGCTCTGCAGAGAGCTGACTGTTGAGCAGTTGTAAGGGCCGCAATGTGTATGTTTATACGTGTGTCTTATCCCCACGCCGTCCCGTTGTGATTTCTAATAATAGTTTTGGGTGTGACCAGGCAGTATAAAATGAGATGTGTTTGGGCATTGCCAACACGCGACACGTTGTCTAGGGGTCATGTTGCGACTCACGCCAGATGTGTGCCGGAGTTCAGGCAGCCCCCCTCGCCCCACTCCACTTCCTCCACTTTTGTCCTTACACTCCCGTTGTGTCACATCTGCTGTGTCTGGTACGGTTGTCTCCCGATGCATATGTCTGCCCAGCCCCTTTCTGCATTCCCTCACCAGGCCTATTTGCTGTGTACACAGCCTGGTTACGGAAAGGCTGTGCGTAGAGCACTGCGTAGCATTTAGAGAACAGAGAGGCTTGCCCTCCCCTTCTACTGTGTAGTTACCTTGGACTTTAGGGGTTATAACGGGGTAATAAATAGTGAACGTATTACTACCCCTTAACTTATAAATATGTAACTGTTATACTTTCAGTGGTGGGGAAGCGAGAGTTCTGTCTCCGAATAAAACGGGGCTGTTTTATTCCTTCAAGTTGTTTTCCTGTTCTCCTTTTATCTACAGTATATCAGATGAGGAACCTTGACTCTGACTTATGCTACATGCTACACACGTACACTGCTATTTTTTAAAACTTAAGCCTTTTTCTGCATGATTTGACTTTTCATCCATACGGTAACAATGCATCCGAACTAAAACTGATGGGTTAGCAAAACTCCTGCCAGGGTCAGGATATTTTTAAAACTCCGTCCTATGTGTACTGTTCACGTGTAGTCAGGTAAAACTTGCTAACGGGACATTTTAAATGTTTGCATACAGTTACTACCCAACTATAATGACGAGCAGAAGCTCAGAATGCATATTTTGTTACTATAACCAGTAGTCAGGCTTCTGATTGGCCAAAACGGCTTTACAAGTTAGGGTGATTTCGCCGGCTGCTTGCTTGGCATGCTCTTGACAGGGTGTACAGCGGAATTATACATTTTCTGATGGACATAATATTTTTCCAAAACGTGGAAATAAAAAATAAAATAAAAATCCCTTCCACACCAGGAAGGGATTTTTATTTTATTTTTTATTTTTACAAATAAGTAAAACCCCCGTTTTTAAATCTAGCAGTGTACTTGTGGACTTAGTCTAAGGTCACAATGGATACAATTTATCGTGTGATATACTGTAGGTGTTCTGATTAGCGTTGATGCTTGCTAATTGGATATGACCATTATAAAAATGATTAGCTACAGCTGTGTCGAGCATGCTATTATTCTTGAGATGAGTGGGTTTTGGTACTTTCATTTTTACGTGTTTTGTATGTGTTAAATGTATAGTAAGCAATTGTAAACTAATACAATTCTTTTTTCAAATTCACAAAATATCTCTTAGAAGTCCGCTATAGCTTACCATTGTGTGTTGGTACTTCTACACAGCCCTGGCATTGTAAATAGGAACACAAACAATACCCTAGCCTTCACAATGCATTTCCAATGTGTGGGGCTGAGATGCTAAGTGAGCACCCTATATTACATTGAAGGGAGGTCTGTTTTGGTATTGATTTGAGTTTCAATTTAAATTTATCAAGCGTTCTGGAGAATGCCTAAAATGTTCATCACATTGTATTAAAGTCGAAATTTTTATAAAATAATAAAATAACAAGGGCTTTATTTAAATGTAAGATATTGGGATTATTTTCAAGCTAATTGTAAGATAATACATTTTTGTCAATTTCACCAAATATCTCCTCGCATATCACTATCTTACCATTATCTGTGCGTGTCGAAAATATAAACCAATACTTCTACACAGCCCTGACTCTGTAAATGTGAACACAAACAAAGTGTCGAACACCGGTCACGAGAACAAAGTCGTAGTACTACCAGAGTACTATGCTTTGTTTCACAATGCATTTCAATGTGTGAGGCGGCGCAGTGGAGGAACATTGTTTTGATTTGAGCTGGAAGCTCTAGAATGACTAAATCTGCCTTTAACTTAAGATTTGAGAATGACATGGAACTCAAACAGACCTGACTTGGTCATATGGTTAAATGCAGAAACACTGACCGACAAGCAATGGCACATTAATCTAGTTGGAATTCTCATACAGGCTTCCACTCGCTCTACGTTTCAAGAATATTTCTGAGTTTGATGCAGGAGCTGCATTCTAAATCACCCATTATAATTCTAGCAATGTCCTTTGAGTTTAGCCATGTCTCGAGCTGCTTAGCAGTTGTTAATGAATGTTATAACAACTGAGGAGTGAATACAGATGAGATGCAGTCCTGTGTTTCAGCAGTTTTAACAGTCTCTGCATACACCAGGCAGATATTGTGCCCTGTATACTGTGTTACATATTAAGAAATCCATTGCATTATTTTTTATTCTTTATCTATTGGCCCTTAATGTTCTATCTTTGTGGCTGTTTGCAACCATTTAATTGCTGCAATTACACTGCGAGTTACCTGCCCTATTGAAACACATGCAATTTGCTGTTCCATTTAAAAACAAGGTCACTGTAATTCCACTATGCAAAATAAATCCACATACTGTCTATCATGAAGAAGTTGTTGGCAGGCACTCAAAAACGAAATTACTGTGATCAGAAGTTTCTTGGTTTAAAGCATTTATGATAGGCTATCAGATTTTATAACATTGTACTGTGTGGAAAAAACATTCAAATACAGTATGTTGCAACATTTAACGGAGGACATCATAATGTGAGGAACACGATATGTAAATTAAATTCCTGTTTTTCTTTCATAGTATCCTTTGTTTAAATAATGTGTGGTCTGGGAGATAATTTCCAAAGCGTCCCAAGGTTATTGGTTCAATTTCTGGCATGAGCCTTACCCATTCTAGAAACATTATAAATATGGTACTTCCGAAAGTACAGTACTGTAGTATAATATATTATAATAGAATAGATTAATATTATGTACTATAATATAATATTTCAAAAATTGCAAATAGCATAATAGCATTGCCAATATCACATACAATAACCTACAATGTCCAACCTGTAGAGGGTGCTGTTTTTATGTTTATTATCTTGTATTTCCATTAAAGGTATAAGCAGCTATTGCAAGCAAATTGTAATCTAATACACTTTTTGTCAAATTCACCAAACCACTCCTCGCGTTTTGCTAGCTTACCGTTCTATGCATGTGTGGTGTTCAAAAAATGTTCCGATACGTCTAAAAAGCCCTGGCTCTGTAAATAGCAACATAAACAAAGTGGCGAACACCGCTCACATCAACAAAGCCGTAGTATTACGCATTGCTTCAGAATGCATTTCGATGTGTGGAGCGGAGTGATATTGTTTTGATTTTAACTCATTACATTAGCAAGCGTTCTCGATAATGCCTAATCCTGCTTTTAATTCATTAGGTCTCTATCTTTCCTTTGTTACCCATTGTCATTTTCAGAAACCCTGATAAGGGACTTCAGTTTTTGATCTCGCGAGGCTTCATCCCCGACACGCCCATAGGCGTGGCCCACTTCCTGCTGCAGAGGAAGGGGTTGAGCCGACAGATGATTGGGGAGTTCCTTGGCAACAGCAAGAAACCCTTCAACAGAGACGTCCTTGAGTGAGTAGCACACAAACATGCATGGCCTATTCATTCGAAAGAACAAGGTTCAAGGCATTTCTATATTATTTTAGAATAGAGACGACAGGAAAAAACATATTTTCTTTCTGTATTGAAGTGCGATGTAGGATTTCTTATTCATCTTATGAAAAAGCCAGTGCACAAATCATTCCTTGTGAGTACGTATTTAAAAAACAGTGACACACACATACGATCACTGTTCATATGCATGCTTGATTAATGACGTTTCACCTCCCCACCCCCCAATACTCTTTTCTCAATCAAAGCACAAGTGGCTTTTAAACAGAACATGTTGAAATGGAGGTGCCTTTCAAGTGCTTTATTTTATTCGCAGTGTCACACTTCTCGCTGCTCACAGCTTCATTCCAGGTCATTAACGCCTGACTCACTTTATTCTCTTGGAAACGCAGAGGATTTCTCTTTGTCACTTCGCTTCCTCCTTTTACTCTCTTCTTTAGCCCCCTCGTCATTTCACCTCAGTAATTGGATTTTATAATCTTACCTTCTACCACTCACTAATTCCTTTGAAATCTGCCTAGAAATAGGATTTTTAAAAATATTTTGCTTTACGAGATGACACTTCCAGTATAGATTCAAACACCAAATTATGTCTATTCTTCAAGTGTACCAAGACGTCCCTAAATATATTATATTCACAAAACAGGAATATGCTTTTAAATCTCCAGGATATATATTTCCCCCATTTTCTCAGAGCAAAGAGCATAGTAGCCTAGTAGCCATCGCAATGCAGGTGGTGCTGACAAATAGAAAATACATTGGGGGTTAAGGGAGAGGGGGGGGGGGCAGGGGATTGTGTGTGAGAGAGCACTTTAGAGAACGTGTAGGTGCAGGACAGCCAGCAGGGAATGACAGCCCCTCTGAAAAACCTCTCTTGGAGATAGTGTGGATTTTGCTTAGTGTGTGTGTGTAGATGTGTGTTTTTTACTGCGTTGCTAGTGTCTGCAACTGAGGTGTCTCATTCTCTAGCATCCCGCTAGGCATAAATAACAATAGTTAAAATGTCTTGGGTCAGTTAAGCCAAATTGGAGTTGTATATTTTAGTTCCCAGAAATGGTGAGCCCCAGAGATTCATTTAACGCCAATGTAGTCTTGTTTACTGAGAAAAATTATATCGCTTCTCTGCCCGTCATCCATTCACTGAGGAAATATGGTTAGATCTAGTTTGCTGTCCATCATTCTGACGTTACTGCTGTGTGCGTGTGCGTGTGTGTGTGTGTGTTGGTGACATACATAGCTTTGTAAACTATGGTTTGTGAAGCAGTTTATGCAGTGCAGTGTTTAAAAATGTTATCCAATGTGTATTCTGTATGAGGATGTGGGCATTACAGCTGACCACTGACAGTTACTTCTTAATACATTTAATAGAAATAATACATTTTATTTGGGACGCCTTTCTAAACACTCAAGGACATTTCAAATACATTTCAAATACATAGATATAAAACAGTTGGCTGAAAAATACATATTACAGTAATACACATTTTATCTGAGAAATATAATACAAAATAAACAAATTAAAATAAAAGAGTCAGGTGAAAGTGGAACAAAGGGTCAAACATCATAGGCAACATTGAAGAGGTGGGTTTAACTTAGCAAGCGAGGTGACTGTGGTGGCATGTCGAATGTGCAGTGGAACTTGTGGTGTCTCATGATCGTGCCCAAGGGTAAGAGGTATATGATGAACAGCAGGGGACCCAGCACCGATCCTTGAGGAACTAACCGGCGAGGTATGATGGCTCTCCCACTATTATCTCTAGAGGGCCCTCACATCTCCGAAACCTTCGGAGCTAATTCTAAACTAAACTCCATCTTGATAAATCTATCTTTATTTTGTGACACAATAACAGTTGAGTTAACTCAAGTCACCTCTCATGCACACTCAGTAAAAGCCGTTAATCGAGAAAACTTTGAATCAAATCGGAATTCTATCTGTACTTGGCTAGACGCGAACTTTGAAACAGTAGGCTGTCAATGGTGACATTTCATAAGTACAGAAGAACGCATTTTGAGAACCGGTCAGTGTCTCTGGCCTAGTCTGCCTCATGCTGCTAACACAGGCTGTCTATGTCGGCATTCTGTGTTCAAATCAGCATTTATATATTCCAACTGTCTTTATGTAGTCCAATCCACTTTCCAAACGAAGATATCCAATCCAACAACACATATTAGGCTAGGTTAGGCTAGATTAACTTGACAAGAACAACAGCACTGTGGCACAATGGCAGAAGTAGTAGGCTACAACCATGCAGGTGTAATGCCAAAAAGGGATATATGCTCAAAAGTGGAAACCCAACTCACAAAATGCACTTCTGTATATGCCAATCAAGTTTCGGCTCAGGATAACATTTTGGCACAACATCCGTATGGAAGTTACTGTAGAACATACTATTGGGTGTGGTTACAGCACCTTTTGCTGACACACCCGCATTGTTTAAGAACAGAGAATACTGGCTATATTTTCAAAACATTTTAACATATTTGGCTGGGTGGTTATTGGTTAATATAATTTTCTGTGGTTTAACGATCTCAAAACACAAATGTATGCCTGCTTTACATTATCTTTAAAGTGTGTACCCAGCAGTCTAATAATGTGTGTGTGTTTTTAGGCCTACTATTGTACGTTTTCTCCAGCATGTGCTCCAGTCAAATATTCACCTCATTAACTCTTCTTGGTCTGGTTAATTCAGCCTCTATTCAGTGCGCGTGTGTGTGTGTGTGCGCGCATGTGTGTGTGTGTGTGTGTACTTGTGTGTGTGTGTGCGTGTGCACCCATGTGCTTTGAAATAAGTATTGATAACAGCCTAGTAATTCCAATCACATCCTTTCCATAAGAGAAAACAATTTAGGCTTTGTCTGGGCAATTTGCTGTTGAATAAGGTATTGATTTGTATTTATCTAATGTGCATCAATATGGTACAAAGATTACTATAGCAATTTGTCTGCAGAAAGTATGTTGTCATTGTGGTTTTAGTTATGTACTTTAGATATGAAGTTTTCTATACTTTATTAAGACCACTTTTATTTACAATTTGCTAACAGCTCACGTCAGTCAGGAAAAACTGCAAACTAACAAGTTATTTCCAAAGTGATCCTTTCACAAAAAATCACGGGCATTGGATTTTTCAACCGGACAGGAAATGTTTCTTTTCTAAATTAAAGTCATTAAGATGGGGTGGTCAGGTAATTGGAGGATTATCAGATCAGAGGAATCGTGTGTGTGCATGCACGTGTGTGCATGTCTAGCCGATGGGGTGTAGAAGGCCAGTAATCTCCCAGGTGTCCGTGCGTTACTAAGACCTAGGGGAAGCAAAGGGTCACCATAACAACGGAGCGAAGTGAGCCAAATTCCCTTTCCGTCTTTAAATAATGAGTCATCATGTTGATGGTTTACCAAGTCAATCCTGGGCCCTCTTTCAGAAAGCAGGTTTAACAAGCTCTAGATCTAACCCTGAACTCTAAGATGGAAAACTCTTAGTTTCAGAACAGCTGATCTAAGTTACAGGAGTAACTACTCGGAGTATGGTCACTCTAACCTAAGTGTGTGGCACAACTAGATAAAGCACAAATATTGCACTGCAGCATGGCAACCTCTGAGAAGCTTAACTGTTTAGCAGAAACTGTTCATGCTGCTTTCAATCTTGTGTAAAGTTACTTAAGAAAATTATGCATTGGAGCAAGCAATCAAGTCTAAAAAGTACAGCGACTGCATTAACTCCGCTCCCTCGAGTAGAATTTAAATGGCATACTGTATCTTTATATTTGCATTTTAATATTGTCATTAGTTCATATGTATCAGGGTACAATACTTATTTACTGTTTGTACACAAATTGTGTTATTGACAAGGCACCATTTCACAATATCTTACATTGAATAACTTGTCTTTTTATTGGTAATCTCAATATATCTCTGGCCTATGTAGCATATAAGAGATTGATCATGTTATACCAATGGCCTATCAATTTGTGGCCAAACGAAGGAAACTATATGGGTTACTACAGTATAATATCTTGAGTTGCATTTGAAATGAATGAATGGTCTGTTAAGTTGGTTTCTGTACATGCTGTAGCACTCCAACATGTATTGTTTGCATACTGTAGCCATTTTTTGTGATTTGTATTTTGGTGGTGTTAGATGATGGGGACAAAGTGGATATAGGCCTAAATATTTTATATTGCGATAATACTCAATAAGTGAGAATTCTCAGATTTTAGCCAAACTTGACAAAAAATAACTATAGCATGCTGTTAGATTGTTACATATTGTTAAAATATATGATGAAAAGACATTCCATACAACTCTAGTTTTATCCCTGGTGAGAATGAGAACATATTAAGAAAAAAATCTACAGTATTAAAATATTCAGTAGCTTTACACCGTGTCCTAACTGGATGCGACGCGAGAGAGCGTTAGCGACAGAAGCAGTTCGATCACTATCTTTTCTGTTGTATTGTCCTAACTGGACGTGAGCGACGCGATGCGGCGCGCTGTTTTGAGCAAACTTTTGTCGGACACCCTGTTTCTATTTTCTTGCTGTCGCTCGCGTTGAGACCATAGAACTAGGCTATATTTAATGGTTGAAACGGAGGGCTGTTCATTCAGTTACTTTAAAGTGGCAGCTGGCTGGAGGGAGATCGTTTTCTATTAGCATGCTCAACCGACCTGGCAAGCTAGTTATCTTATTTTACAAAGTAGAGGTGGTTGTATAATACGTGTAGCATACAACAATGATTGACATCATTACCTGCCCCCGTCATAGTAGAAAATTGTTGTGAATATGAAGAAGGCGTATGCTCTCGGCTTCAGGTCACTAGGCAGCAATGTTCCTACTGTTATCCGCCTTTCCAACAAGTGTGTTACTGCTAATTGGTAGGCTACGTGATTTGTTTACATGACGTAATCAAATGTAATTTCTGACGGATCCAGTGAGTACATGAAGTGATGAAGCGTCCGATGGATTGCGATAGTCGGACGCTCGCTTGCTGTCGCATCCAGTTAGGACACAGTGTTAGAATAGCCAAATATTTAACACACATAAATGTAAAATGCCGGATAATGTTCAGATAAATGATAGTTTAATGAAAAAGTAGCCTACATCTAATCAGGGTCTCAAAATCGTGTTCTGATGTAATGTTATGAGAATGAATTTCAGCTTCCACTTCGGGTTAACAAGGAAAGGTCACCCCATGTCCGAACGCTACTTCAGGCTCAGCAGGACGTGAGGATTAAGAGAAACTCACAAGGGTTTGTGAAAGTAAACCGACTTGCGAGTAGGTTAGGTTCATAGAGACAGTTACCATGGAAACTTTCCCGGAGTTATCTTTCTTTAACAGAAAACAGTTTCCTATGAATTTTAGTAAACTCTACAGAGACTTCTGAGAAAGTAAGAGAGATTTCTTTGTCTGTCTTTCTCTATATTTTTCCAGTTGTGTTGTGGATGAGATGGACTTTTCCGGCATGGAGCTGGACGAGGCACTGAGGAAGTTTCAAGCACACATACGTGTCCAGGGAGAGGCTCAGAAGGTGGAACGGCTCATCGAGGCTTTTAGGTATGCATTCACTGGAAACAGCAATGGCTGACAAGTTCTATCTTAATTGATTTTGATTGCATATAGACTAGCCTATAGTAAACAACCTGAAGCTAATATCATAATCCTGTGATTTTTTAGATATATTTTGATCTGTGGTAGAATTAAAAGGGAATGCATTTGGAGCAAGGAGCAAATCCATTCTGTTTGAATGTGACATTAATGCACATCATTGAAGAAAGCGCGTTTGTTATTAATAGTTTTTCTATTTTCTTATCAAGTTGCAATGTTATTAAATGATTACACACTGGTAGGGTACCCTTTCTGATCTATGGCTGCGTGATGTCAAATTCCTTATAGGCAAATCTCGGCAATCGGTAGCCATCTTGAAAATTTCCCGGCCAGTTATTTAGGAAGTCCTGAATTGACATGAATGGGGACAATATTATAGTTTATCGCGATAAAAATACTGACGATAATCGTATCGTGGTAAATGTTCATTATCGTGATATTCACGAATACCCTCAAATAAGTATGAATATTCTAACAAGAGACTTAAAAAAAGCTGTATAGCTCACTTGTACAGTCCAATTGTATTGATTTACTAATTGTTTTATTAGCCTTTCTAGTCTTTCTAGTCAATCACCACCATGGTTGAAGGCTTGGCTTGCCCAGTGTGCAGTAGCGAACCATGACCCTGGACACTTGGCCTTCAGTGCATTACGCAGTTCTCCCGAGAGGTGTACCAGCCAAAACACCAAAGTTACCATAGTCCAGTATCTGGCTTCTTTTACGCAAAAGGGCAATAACAAAGATGCTATTCTCCGTATTACAAGTCAAAGAATAGCAGCAAAATGATTTTGAAGCTGTTATTTTAAGATATAATCGTACTTATTGTTGCTTTAACACAAACAAACTTGTGCACATCTCTCACAATACTATCCTAGCCTTGGTAATGTGTGGGGTGAAGGGTGAGAGGTGTTTTGTTCCAGTTAAAGAATGCAGAATGAATGACTGTACCTTTAACTTTAATGAAATACTGGGGAAGGTGTTGCAGAGGAATCAGTATATGTCCACCCTCAGGTTGCACGAAATGAAGCTTTTTATTTTGCCATCTGGTATTTGGTATCGGGCATCTGGTTCATATGTAATGCAAGCGTTGGTGTGTTGATTAATTGCAGAAGTAACATAAGTTATGTCACTGAATAATTGCCTCTAGGCAATTCCGAAGGCATTGCTCGGAACTACAGCAGCTGTCTTAGCAAATGTTCCAAATGTGTGAGAGACAGGGAGGTGTAAATGTTATTCCATCCTTTGGATTCAAATTTGTTTTATTTTTCTTGAACCAAAGCATCTGTTGGGAGCTCACAGCACAGCGCAGCAGGAGTACGTGATTGTGCATTCACTGGGAAGACCAGCTCGTATTATGGATGTGTTGCAGCGCAGAGGTTTTTATAACACTGGCAGCAGTCTGTAAGGGCCCAGATGTAATATACAGCGTGTTTAACTTAGTCACGTATGCCCCCCGGTGAGACTCTCACCTATACACACACACACACACACACACACACGCACACACACACACACACACACACACACACACACGCACATGCTCCCACGCACACGCGCTCAAATGCTCAAATGTGTTTTCCTCCGCCACCATCCATTTACAGTGAGTGCTTTGTCAGTTCTGCTCTGATCTAAATAGGTAGGAAGCATGTTGTTGTTTGTATGGTCACAATTTCAAGTGGGGAGGCAATTTGTCATGCAGCTGTGGCATACAACCTCCCCTCCACACACACACACACACACACACACACACTATCATAACCCTACCAGAGGAGAGTGTGCTCTTGTAATAAATAGCCAGTGGGTCCATGCTGGGGCTTATGCCGGCGCTAAGCGATCTTTACACGCAGATGACACGCGGGGAGTGGGGGGGTGGGGGGGGGGGGGGTAAGAGGGATGGGGGGTTGCTGGAGAAGAGAGGAGCAGGAGGAGGAGGAGGAGGAGGAGAGGAAGGAGGGGGAAAGACGGATGGGATGAAGGTTTATAAATAAGACCCAGCGTTACCCAGCATAACGTGCCTCTTTGGATGCCTGCCTCCCTCTGCTCCGGTGCTTTGCTAGTCCTCTCCTCTAAACACTCAAGGAAACAGACAGAGAGAGTTAGATGGGGGGTATTTGACAAGTTAATTTGTCTGACAGAATCTCCTCATCTTCCTCTGTTGATTGCGTTGTGCGTTGTATTTATTTTTACACATTCATTCAGTAAAGTATGTGGTGCTGAACAATAGCACGCTGAAAGGTTTTCAGTGTTGGACTAGGGTGTAATTATTGCTCTTTGTAAATTTGCGGGACACTTATTGTCAAACAAGCCGCGTGTGGAGCCTTGTGATTATCAGGCTAAAAATAATATGAGGAGTCAGGGAGCACACACAAACGGCTGACTTAAACAACGAGGATGATGTGAGGTTGGTTAATGCACGCTGATTATTAACACCGTTTAACGCGTATGTAATAATGGAATAAAATGATCATGCACTTCTAGACCTGACTTCTGTTTTGGTGTTGTGGTGCTTACATAAAAGAAATACACTGTATCTTAACAGATGGGGGTCTTCTATTCTCTTTAAAATTGAGTTTCTAAGTTCTGTTTTACCTTTAGACAAGACTTTGTGACTGATGTCAGACTAGGGTGGACAGTGTGTCTTTAAGCATCGTGTTAGTGTTGACAACTGCAGTATAACAAGGTGTTAAATCGTTGTTTAATGATGTGGATGGGGAGGCAACATACATTTTTTTGGAAAGTTTGGGCTAAAGATGCCAATGATTGACAGTTACGGAAGGAAAATGAGAAAAGGTCAATCTGACAATAACAGTGAGTCACATGACACAAACAGCGGAGACATAACGTGTCAGTAAGATCCATGAGTTTTTTTCTCACCAGAATGAATGTATGTTTGGGTTGGCACTATCTATCACTAACATGCGGTGAACTGTATGCATCCAAGAGTGTGTGGTCTGACACATAATCCCTCAGAGGTATCCACGCTACAACATAAACTCAGTTTGTGGTCAGTGCACTCAACCGGTGGCTCCATCACAGCCCTTTATATGAAGTACTGTATCTTGACTCATGGTGCACACAGTCCACCCATTCTGTTCTTAATTGTGCCCTTCCCCCAGCCAGCGGTACTGCATGTGTAACCCTGACGTGGTGCAGCAGTTCCACAACCCAGACACCATCTTCATCCTGGCCTTCGCCATCATCCTCCTCAACACCGACATGTACAGCCCCAACATCAAACCAGACCGCAAGATGATGCTGGAGGACTTCATACGCAACCTGAGAGGTAGGGATTAACGTGTGTGTATGTGTGTGCGTGCGTGCGTGCGTGTGTGTGTGTGCGCGTTGTGGGTATGGACGGCATAGCAAGGAGACTCGGGCAGAGAGAGAGAGAGAGATAGAGAGAGAGATTGATTGATAAATGTCCTGTAGCTGAAGGAAAGGGCCTTCATTCAACCCCTTAACCCCTAACATAAATACAGTAAGTACATTACGTGCAATGCCAGCGCTAACAGGGAGCTATCCACTGGCATCAGTAACTAACGTGTAGTTATGAAGGATGCATAGATTTATATTTTAAGGTGCTACACTGTAAACATTCATAGCCAAGCTATAGCGACAGCAACCAAACCTCCACTATCAACAACATTGTACCATAAAAGTATCACATTTCCCAGCATATCTGAATTGACTGCTGCGGTTGTATTTCTACAGCTGCAGGAATATGGACCATGCAGCGTTATGATAAACAATCTCTTCCATTTAAATGTCACTCTCCACCAATGTGTAGTGTGTGCGCGCACGCGTGTGTGCGAAATCACTTGCACTTGACCAAGTTCCTTTGATGCAATTTGATTGAAATTAACTGATTGTAATAAGGGTGCAATATTAAATTACAATACATTGCAATAGTAACACCTATAATATGCTGTATTATAGATAATAATTTGCAGGTGTCAATCATCCCTACACAAATTAAAGTATATGTCATAAGCCAACCATCACTCTTTGTCCTTTACATTCATACTAATCTGTATTTACTGGTTGTTAGAAGATAAAAGACGTGTTTTTATTTTCCTCTTTGAGGAATCAATACAAAACAACTTCATCCATACTGCTCCCCCGCAATTAAATGAAGATGGAAAATCCATGTTGGCACCTTATGCAAACAGGAACGTGTCATTCTCTCTTGGCCTCGTCTCTCCGACGTGCGCTACGGCGGCCTTTTGTCTCTGCCTCGTGGCTTGTCTTGTTTAGTTAGCCTGTTTGCTCTGTATATCTGTCTTTCGTTGATAAGCAATTCAGTCTTTTGTTGTCTCCTTCACATAGACTGCGTTGTGGTCCCCTCGGCTAAATTACTGAATTGAATCGCAATTACTAACCAGACCCAACTTATTAAGTCATTCCACAGCAAGCCAATACCAAAAACAACAAAGTTCTAGAGACTGTATTTGGGTGTGTTTTATCTGTCTTTCTAGGGGAATGTATACTAGGCATTAACATAGGCTAACAGGGATCATGCCCATAATGACGTCAGGCTCTCTGTAGAGAGAGTGAATGGATAATAAATTGTCGTCTACGTGAGAGAAGATAAGCCAAGACGAGGTAAACTTAGGAAATCCGTCTACACGCACACTGTAAGAGTGTGTGTGTGCAGGTGTGGACGACGGCGCCGACATCCCCAGGGACATGGTGGTGGGCATCTACGAAAGGATCCAGCAGAGGGAGCTACGCTCCAACGAGGACCATGTCACCTACGTGTCCAAAGTGGAGCAGTCCATCGTGGGCATGAAGACAGTAAGACACGCTGGGGAATCCAGCACGCACGCACACACACCACACAACACTGGCCCTTAATAATAATAATATTAATAATAATAATTATATTATTAATAATAATAATCGATCTTGTTCTGCAATTATTCAGTCAGACTTGTGTCAACTAAAGGTAAAGCTTTTGAACACACTCAAACACACACACACACACACACACTCACACATTTTGTCACTATCACTTAGTAGCACCATCGAAGAACATTTACTATCCATTAAACGTTTCATTAGCAGCCATGCAATCATAAGCTCAGACCATTACTCTAGCTAGACACACCATTAACCATAGCTATCATTAGACCCTTAATTTGACCGGTTAAGAGTTAAAAATGTGGCCTAAGCGCTAGCTTGGTTGATCCAGGAAAAGATAAGGAAAACAATTAAGGTATGTGTATAATTTCTCTCACAGGATATTTTTGCTAGAAAGTAGACATGCTCACTATGGTTTCTGCTAGGGTTTCTCACGGACTAGTCTTAGCAGTGCAGCGATATTCCATTCTTGTGTGCTTCTTAGACTATCAGCAAGGGCCCTTCTAACCAATCACAAAAGGTTTGGAAGGGGCAATATAGAGGTTTATCTCTTAAAGTTAGCCTAGCGTTATCTTAACTTGCAGTTTTTGCATATTGTACTGTACTGTGTCATTCTAAAGTGTGTGTGTGTGTGTGTGTATGTATGTGTTTGTGTGTGAGTGTGTTGATGATAGATGAGTAGCCGTTGAATGAGCATTGATGAATTGTTGGGACTCCAACTTATTCCTACAAAAGGGAGATGCCCATCTAAAAAGTATTTTTTTGGTTTTGTTGAAAACATGAAAAGCCTCTATATCACATTTTGTGTGAAACACAACAGTTTTATAATTGGTTTTCTGTTATGCTGGGAGGAAATTGCTCTGGTAATACCGGACACAGATATTGGATTGCCGTGATCAAAGCCATTTCACCAGTTGTTGAATAGTTAGCCCATACTGCAGAGGAAAATAATGTAATCAATTGCAATTGTTCACACAGATAGATATATTTAATATAAAAGCACTCGTGATTTCATTTGTTGACTTTTTAATAAGCCTTTGAAGAAAAAGCGGAAGGTCATCAGGTGAGCACGTACGGTGGTAGGCTAATGATGCACTTGAATGTTTCTAACATTAGCATACTAATGTCAAACTAGGCTGCTGTGGAAAGCAGGGCATGAGACTGTGTAGTGCTCAGAGGCATGATACAAAGACAAGGGAGCTGTGAACTCCTTCCCGGCATTGAATTAAATAAGCGCAAGCAAATACTAAGAGAGTAAGAGAATAAAAAGAACGACGCGTTGGAGGTTCACGCCGAAAGAAACGTGAAAAGGCTGAGGGAAGAAGGAAGAGCAGAAAGTGGCGAGTTACATTACTAGATCACTCTGCCAAAGCATAAGGCGTTCTTATTTTTATATGACGTAATCTGCTTAAATGGGTAAAAGCACTTAAATCCTAGAGAGAAGCCTGGCCTTCAGGGACGCAGGTTAATATTGACACCTCACAGCCCCATGCACACATTTAGCTAGTACTTCCTCTGTCCTTCATCCTCTCTACTTGTCTCTGCACACCTCATCCTCTATGCACTATGAAGCCTTTGTCCAGGATAAATTATATAAACTATAATAACACTACATTAAAATATCAATGTGAAAATGGCAGTGCATGGCATAGCTTTGATGTGTTTCTCAGGTATGCCATTGTATGTTTTTTTTCCTTAAGTTACAACCAGTGTTTCTACTGGCAGAATGAACGGTATTGTATACTATAAAACCACTTAACTGAAATAGCCGGAAATGCTGCTGTTGTGGAGTATATTCATATTGTAGCAAAGTAGCGAAACAACACGTGTTGAATGATAAGTAGTTTCAAGCTGTTTCTGTCGTCTTCTGCAAAGTAAACAAGCAGACCTCAGACTGAGTTTAGTGACAACATCTAAAGGGAACCTCCTGTCTTATTTTTGCTGTTTCACCTCAAGCACATAATCCTGCCTGCTAAAGGCGGGGCAAAATTAGACACATGTAAATCTGCACTAATTCTCATGTTCTCAAGAGGAGGGCACAGCAGTTACTATTCGCCAGGTCCCCAGATAACCTGCCGGGGCTTTGAGGCTATTATTCAGTGCGTTTACATGGATTTGAGTATCCCGGTTATGAGACTAATCCCGGTTTTGATCATGTTCGGGATAATGTGTTTACATGACCAAATAGAAACCATATTACTGTTCATGTTACATGTTACTCATATCCCTGTATACCGTACATGATATACAGTATCCCGGGTTACTAACTTGCGTTCAATTTATGATGGCATACGTTTACAAAACCTGCAAACCTGCATGGAATTATGAGTGGCCCTGACTGAGCTTTAGTCAAGAAGAGTTGGGGATCATATTCTATAACCTGACTGCTTCTGCGTAGCTGTCAATTTATAAGCCCAGTTAATTAATGTGTAGCCTCAATTACATTCCTCCATATGTCTCGAATTTATCATGTTCTATTTTCATGCCAACTTTTACCTGTCTCTGGACACACACACACACACACGCACACACACACAGACACACAAACTCGTCATACCCAAACAGGCAAATCCAGACACACGTTCAACGTTTTTTCTGAATGAAATGCCAATTTGAAACTTTCCTTTGTGCATAGAAAATAGTTGTTTGTTGCCACATTAATGTATTAATGTATATATATATATATATATATATTGTCACGGCTCCCTCTGAGTCTACTCCCCCTCGTGGCTCGGGCAGACTTCGGCGCTCGTCATCGCCAAGCTACTAACCACTCCCACTCCCCCCTTGTTTTGTTCCGTTTGGTTTTACACACCTGTGTTTCATTTATGATTATTGATGCGTGTATGTAAGCCCAGCAGTTTCTGTTTGCTTTGTGAGTTATTGATTTTGCAGCGAAGCACGCTGTCCGTCGCTATTCTGTTCCATAATTCTGCGCCTGACTCCTTCCCCGTCAATACCCCGTTACACATACATATATACATATATATATATATATATATATACATGACCTCCAGTGTGTTATTGCTTTTATACAAGTATCGACAGTAACAGTTCGACGCACATTTTATTTGTTAATAATAGTAATAAGCGGCAACAGAAAATTATTGGTTTGTTTGTTTAATGATTCAACAGCTGGCTACGTGGCTGGACTGTTAGCAAGTAACACATTACCATCACGCTAGCTTGTTACATAAGTTTTCACGTTACCGCAGGTCAGCTAATTTGTATCCAACACATCCACATTTGTATCATGTAGTCGTCTACATTTGCCTATTTCCATTATCACGCATAACAGCTTATCAGACGTTTGTTGTTTTTTAAATTAGGAACAGTTATTAGATGAACACTGGTAAAGTGCAGTGATACCTGCATATGTAAAGTCCTAGTGCGTGTTAGACTGAAATATTGGCCTCTCGTCCAATCAAATCACTAACTAACTATCCTTCAATTCATACAGCTCATTGTGTTATAGAGCGGTGGTGTTGTTTCTAATACATTCAAACTACAGCTAATTTAATAATGTTGTATTATTAACATCAGGGATGTGTCTGCTGTCAGTGGGAACGGACTTAGACGTATTCTCTGCCGTGCACAGGTTCTCTCTGTTCCACACAGAAGACTGGTGTGCTGCAGTCGTCTGTTTGAAGTGACGGATGTCAACAAGGCCCAGAAGCAGGCAGCACACCAGAGAGAGGTCTTCCTCTTTAATGATCTCATCGTGGTAAGGGCACAACACAATGGGCTTGGAAAACATGCTGTCCTGCGTTGACAACACTAATGGGGGCATCTGTGTGAACTCTCCTACCTCCTGTGATGAGGGCGTTTTTCAGAATGTAGGCCAAGAGAGCCTCAAACACTGTTTTTGTCACTGAGTCGAGCTTTAAAGACGTTTATTTTGTTGTGGCAGTTTGCATCGCACCGTTACATACTTTAAAGTTTGAGCATTTACTTGGGCTCCTTTTGTTTTTAAGTGGTTTCATAACTTCATCTCTCCAGTCATTTCTCTACAGCAAATGTAGTGTAGCAATATTTTCTTTCACAAACAAAGGTAGGCTGCACAATAAAAAAACACTTGAAGGTAAAGTCAGCTATTGCAAGCTACTGTATTTGTAAGTGAATACACATGTAGTCAAATTCACCAAATATCCCCTTGCATTTAGCTATTAACGCTTTTTATATTTTTGAAAGGGTAAAGGGAAAAGTAAATGTAACAGTAAATAAATATTTTTCCATCTGCTAAATATCCACTTTTAATAATGCGCACACTGGAAAGATGTATACATACCCTCAGATTTGTAAATAAGAGTTATGTTACTTTTTGTAAACATCTAAAAAATATAACTTTTGTTTGTACAAAGTTTTTGCTCATTCTGAGATTCATTAAACTTTTATCATAAATAACTTAATCCCAATGGAAAAATAATTGCCTCTGGTGACACTTAAGCATGCATTTTGTTCCTCTACACTTACAAGTGCAAAATCGTGTTTTTTGGTTTTGTTTACAGATTTTGAAGCTTTGTCCAAAAAAGAAGAGTTCTGCTGCTTACACATTCTGCAAAGCCATGGGTCTTCTAGGCATGCAGTTCCACTTGTTTGAAAATGAGTGTAAGTCACCATATATCATATATATATATATATATATATATATATATATATATGTGCCATCGCAACTTTTCAGAAAGGATATTAAACACATTATCTAGCCCCAAATGTAACGTGTCACACTAGCAATTGGTAATGGCTAGCTTCTAGTTGTATGTACGTCGGATAAGTGAGGCTATTTGTGTGACTGGTGGAGAAATATACGGCACCAGATTCACTTATTTGCGCGCGCCGCTGTTGATTTGAGACTTTGTAGCCTTCTTATATCCATTACAGTGGCTGTGCAGAATAGTTTACCGGCATCGACCCAAAACGTAAGTCTGGGCATGTGCAAGCAGGAAATAATCGTGTTTAACCGTTTACATGGTAGAATTCTTCTTTAAATCGGGTCATGGAATACTACTACTCTGTTTCGGAAATGGAATTTTGATCGGATTGGCCGTCTCTCTTCCGATTGTGGTGTTTATATGGAGATTTATTTTGCTTGATATGCCTCCCGGAAAACACAGTGATCTCCACGTTGAAAAATCATAAGTCGTAGGCCTACTAGCCAGCCTACTCTCTGTGAAACTACCCAACATAGGTTAGCAAACGTTAGCTAGGCTACCTGTATATCAATATCATTTAATGTATAGAATGGGACTGAATGTGCAACTGCAACAAAATATAAATAATGACATAGCTTGTTCTGTGTTCTGTGTATTTTGGGGAAAATAAATCTTATTCTCCAGGCGGAACTGTCTAAAACATTTTTCAATAATACTGATTAAAATTGATTAAATAGTCTGTTCCTGTGGGTGCTTGATGCATAATAGTCATTAATTAGAATCAATTTGCAAAAAGAATACGTTTTGCTTTAGAAATATTGATTGGATACACAGATACAATCTATAGTATAGTTTTTCCTGGGCTTTATATGTAAAGTCACATTCACATACTTACAGTATATGGAGACAATAATAACACACACACACACACACACTATTCAGAGATACCTCAAATTGTTGAGCGTAGAGTAACATCTCAAACGCCACTTCCCTTGTTTCCGGTCTTCAGACTATCCCCACGGCATCACCATCCTCTCGCCGTTTGGCTCGGACAAAAAGCAGGTGCTCAACTTCTGCGCCCAGAGTTCAGAGGAGCTCCTCAAGTTTGTGGAGGACCTGAAGGAATCCATCGCTGAGGTGTCTGAGATGGAACAGATTCGCATTGAATGTGAGTACGCCACAATGAATGACGTCGACTGTCGGACAACATAATCATCATCAACAATCTGTGTATTGTGTACTGTGTATGTGTATTAGTTCTCCCATCAAAACAAGCCAGCTCAGGCCAAGGACACATTATGGGTCTTGCTACGGCAGCCATGGGTCAGTGTTCTTCCTTTGCTTTGCGCGCCGCACACGTTGTAATGGTGTTCTCTTGGTCTCGGGCTGGCTATAGCGTTCAGGCCTGTTTCCTTTGGTGCACTGCGGCCAGAACAGACTCTGGCAGGACAAGGGGTGGAAAAAAAGACACAAACCGGAGGTGAAACGAGGCCAACGTTCCTGAAAGCAGCCAGGCATCAATGATGAGAGAGAGAGCATGTGTGTGTGTGTGTGTGTACACTCATTCAACACTCACACACACACACACAGAGACAATCTGAGTTCTAAGGCTGCCAGCAGGCATCAAGGAGAGCATGTCTACTGGGATCTAGCTTCTCTTCACTACCCTCCCCTGATAGGGTGGTCAGGGGACCCCAGGAGAGCAGGGCACAGAAGTGCCACCTGAGAGAATAAAACATACGTCTCTCTCTAGAGATAGGTATATCCTCTCAAGACTCGACGCACGCACGCACGCACACACACAATGATACAGGCTCACAGATGCCAACTGCAATGCACAATGGGACCTATTTATTCCGGAATGCACACAGGAGCAAAGCGGAAGGAGTGCACATACCATGGGAATAACTCAGTCGACGCTGGCACGCCTGAGAAATAGAACACGTGAGGAATGCACGTGCACAGATCGCAGCCAACGCGAGCGCACGCACGTGCGCACAATCGGCATCTCCTCCGCTTGAGTCGCACTTGAATAAATATGCCGTAGGCATTGCACTTTTTCCCCCCTTTGGTTGGGGGGAGGGTTATATTTTATCATGACTCACTGATTCTAGATTTACATTTCTTCTTTTTGCCTACTGATTATCGAAGACATTCTGATTATGGTAAATACTTTCTTTCACCTCCCCACTCCAACTCTGTCTATATCCCCATTCTTCACATATTCAGTGGAAAACAAGTATCACATTCAAGAATATGATTGCTTTTTCTATACAGCAATACTGCCACTGGAAACGCTTCTTCGGTGCTGTGTTAAATTGTGCCAGAGGTTTTACATGCATCTAGCCACAATGCTGTGTTGTCTCGTCGCAGCAAAACGTTGAGTTGTATTGTTTTGATGTGTGTGTTTTATGTCTTTCTTGGACATAAGCACAGAGGTTTGACTGAACAATCACGTTCAATCACGATGCCCTCCCCCAGCTCTGTATTAGTTCGGGAAAGACTCTCAGGCCAAGTGATCAGTGAGAAGACGCTTTCGGATCATCTGTATCGGGGGAGGCCGCCGCCTTGCGAACGTGTGCTGCCGCGTCGGCATTAGAATGCGGCGCGACATTGAGGGGGGGGGACAAAACAAACATTTAGTCACCCTGATTGGAAATGACACGCAATTACCATCAAGTGTGAAGTGTAATTAGTGAGATGACGGGCTCCTGGATGTGCTCGGTGAAGAGAGTGGGAGGGTATGAAGAGATTGAGAGCGTGTGTGTGTGTGTGTGTGTGTGTGTGTGTGTGTGTATGCACGTGCGTGCATGTGTGTGTGTCTGAGAAGGAGACAGACGAGTAGAGCAGATCTCGGCTGGGTGTTGATTTTATTTCGAAGCCGTTGATTTCACTCCGTCTGTCTGTCAGTATGTCACCTTGTTTATTGGCCCTACAGCGTGGCTTGCATTCACGGGATGCATCGACCGTGTTGCGATTACCGCCGCTTTCCGGTGTGATCCGCAGGGGAGCTGGAGAAGCAGCAGGGAGCCAAGACGCACTCGGCAAAGAACAACGGCACACAGTTAGAGCTGCGGGGCAAGCAAGGATCCCCGTCAGGTGTGTGTGTGAGTGTGGGTGTGTGTGTGTGCGTGCATGTGCGTGTGTGTGAGAGTGAGTGCGTGCGTGTGTTGTTTCCATCATCTCATTCTGTCCTTAGGTTCACCAACACATTTTTTATATTTATTTGTAATATAAATTGTTACCAACTTAACTGAAATGGGTCACCATGTTGCATGTCCATTTGTTTCTGACTTGAGGAGATTGCCTTCCTGAACCGTCACTTGGCAGTAGAGTGACACAACAGCAGCCAGTTGCTGTATTTCAAACGCGTTTCACTTAATTTCCTGTCTTGAAAAAGAAACAGCGTGCGACCAAATGGCGGACCTTAATGTTAATGTCATGCCCTGAACATTAGCTATGCCATGTTTTCCCTATTCTGACCCTGCAGGAACCCGGGATATTGACACCAGGAGTGCGCTTAATGCTGTAGAGGTAAGTGCATTTGGTGAGGGCTGTGTCCCCTAACAACAGGTAAGTAAGTACATGTTGTAGGGCATGGCTAGGATGAGACAGGAGCAGACCACAGGGTTACCTGCACACACAGTATAGCGTTAGCATTGGAGGCGTCAAGCTACAGTGCAAATTAGCGGCCGTGTCCGCTAGCCCAACAAAAACCAGACGCTGGCAGCTAGAAAATGCTCTTTTTTATTTGTTTGGGGAAATTACTTTCAGAAAAATCAGCAACGCCTCGGTGCCTTAGGCTTCAAGTATTGTAAGGTTGCAATAATGTTGTAATTATCTCTCAGAAGCCAGGCTGAAACGAAACTTTGAGCCCTTTCAATGGTGACAGAATAAACATTGTTAAACCTAGCTCGCACAATGCATATACAGTATAGTACTGTGTGTAAGTGTGCGTTTGTGCGTGTGTGTGTGCGTGAGAGAAAGCATGTGTGTTTTATCACTGACACCCTAATTAACGTGCTAACAAGTAGGCAGTTAAATGTAACGCTCATTTGACCCAGCCATCACCTCCCTTCCCCTTGTCAGGACTCAGAGGGAAATGTAGTTTTTCGGGCTAGCGAGAGTAAGCCGAACATCAGGACTCAAGGAGCCCTGCAGTTTCCATCCTAGATGCATCGGGTACGTTTTTACGATGATTATGCAATGCTGTGTGTTTAGTGTAAGGCCCAGTACATTATATATGTTCTACGCTACAGTATATTTGTGTGGCCAAAAAGCATCGAGCAATTTAACAATGGTCTAGTTCAGCCGGGTGGCGTGGTGCGTCTTTGCCATACATTCGCTGGGCTACCTCTGTGTCGCACCTCCATTCTGCTGCACGGCCTAAATGGCAGCATTACTGTAGGTGGGGAGGTGTTAGCTGTCCAAACACATTTATCTCCCCATCAAGGGTCACGCAGACAGCCTCTCTCGTGATAGGGCCCAAGGGTATGAGAGATGTTCCACTTTCCTTTGAAGGAGGTTTCGTCTTACTTTCATACGTTGTGACACTCATAAAACAGAGCGTAAGCCGGGCATGTGTTGCTCCAGTTCAAGTTAATGTCATGAATGAACCTAAACTATAGATTATGCTTGTTATAATGCGTACTAACCAAACAGCCACATCTAAATTGGGATTTGTTTATTTATTTACTTGTTACTTGTACTCTATTGCAAAGCATTGTTAGTAATCATTACTGCCACTTCACTTTTGGTGAAAATATCCCTTGACCTTTCAGAATGGTCTTGTAGATAGTAATGTATAGAATGACAGAGGTCAGGGATGCCTAATAACACGTGTATTGGCCCAGACAGAAAAGCCACTGACATATGAAACACAAACGCACTGTAGACCCTGTACTACATACTGTACAACCAGGTACTGGAGCTGGGCTGTCATACGGACACTGCAGGCTTGAGGATAGCCAGGGTTGAGCCAGGTGTGCATTCTAGTTGGGTGTTGGTGTCGGTCTGACCGCATCCTCTCACTCCCCTCTTACTCCTCGTTTGACTTGCTCCTCTGTCCCGGTGACCTCTGCTCCGACCCCTCTCCCCACCCACATCCTACCCCCCTACACACACACACACACAGCGCCACACAGTGGTTTGGAAGGGAGATACAGCTTTGGTATGTGTCCTCCCTTCTTGAACTGCCATTCTTTGTCTTTAACCCCCCCCCCAACACACACACACAGACACA